>BMAV01014951.1:621133-648148 GCA_019973955.1 Trichonephila inaurata madagascariensis
AACAAGCTTTTATTTAAAAGCGCTAACAAGAATAAAATAAAACTTTTATTTTAAAACTTTTTTTACTATCAACTTATAACGTCATTATACAATTTATGATATAAATGTTTGTCGCGAGATTTAGGTACTCGTATTTACTAAGTTTGAAAATTTTAAAAAATTAAAATCAATCAGATCAAGTTATTTAATTTACTTGTTTATCTACATAGGTAAATCTCGCTACAAGCTTTTATATCATAAATTGTATAATGGCGTTATAAGTTGATAGTAAAAAAAAGTTTTAAAGTTTATTTTATTCTTCTTAGCTTGTTTTTAAAAAAGTTTTTTTTTACTTTTAGTTTATTTTTTACTTTTTAGTTATCGCTGGACAAGTTTCTCAGTCTGTTCATCTCATTCGACGCATCATTGTTGCAAGGTCGTTTGCCGGTTAATTTCGAACAGTCTACCTCAGGGGTACTCAACCTTTTTTCCTGCCTGGACACATACCAATGATAGATATTTCACTCAAGCCGCAACAAGAGGATAACCGGGGGGGGCGCCCACTGTAAGCCAAAAACAACATTGGACAATGCAAACTTAATCAAAATATTAAAACTCTTTTTTTTTGCTTTTACTTGAATGCTGTATTAAAGATGAAAATAAAAACACAATAAAACTTTTAAAATCCGTAATTTTAAGCCAAATTTTTCAGACTTTGTACAAAATTTGGACAATGCTATTTTACAAACGAAAAAAAAAAAGCTTCGTGTGATTGTCTTTATAAATGATAAAGTTATTAAATGTTTAATTAAAAATCTGAATATTTTTTGAAAATCGGGAAAAAAATATCTATTTTATTTTTTAAATGACATCCTAAAAGAGAAAAGCATGAACTTTTTAGGTGTTGAATATCGATTCATTAACACGAAAAAAGTTCTTACGAAATGATTAAGATATCATTTTCATGAAAACGCATCGATTTTGACTCCTTTTAGAAAAAGTCGTAAAAAATAGAAAATTTCATTATTTTGTAAAAGGAATTGTACCGTATCGTGGTGAAGTAAATGATCTTTCCGATTCTGTTATTATTTTTTGTCTGAGTTTGATAGAAAGAATTAGATGGCCTTTTTAAAAATGTCGAAAAAAATCAGAACTTCTGTACACTCAATCCGAAAAGCTCGGCGGGATAAAAAGCCAACAGAGGTAAAACAATTATGCGTTTTAAGGTTTTTAATTAATATCTTTTTAACTAATTGCAATATCGGAATATAAAGGATTAAAACATGCATTGTCATCCAAACTAAACGTGGATACAAAATTTCAGCTCAATCGGTTGAAGACATCAGCTTCAAAATTTGAGTTGCAAGATTCCACTCGAACAAATTACATTGCAAGTTAAATAAAAGCTTGTATCAAAATGTAGTATATCAATTCTGCCATTTTTCAGTATCGAAGAAATCGGTTTTGATTGATTGTTTGTTTAAGGTATTTTGTTTTGTCTTCGAACGATACAAAAAATATGTTTCGATAAGAAAAGTATATTTGATTTAAAATGTCTTGTAAGCTAGAAAATAAAAATGAACATAGATACATCTGAAACTTTATTTCATTAAGCTCATAAAAAAAAAGAAAGGAAAATCCATATTTTCCAACCATAAACAAATATTAGAATGCCTTATTCTTCGCAATGCCATATTACACATATCTTAACTCAAAAATAAATATTTAACCAGTTTATTAATACTTTATAATTTTCAAAATAAAGAGCTTTTTTTCAAATGAAATATTCACGTTTAGTTAAATATTTAATATGAGCTGATTAATATTTGCGTGTATAAGAATGTTCTTTATGTTTGCGTTTGAAATGTTTACTGTTATGCACCTAAATTTTAAAATATGTATAAAGATAAAGTATGTGATATGGTCGATCTTTGTCGACCATATCGTGGGGTTTCAGCTTAAGTTAGAGGTGTGGGATTCTCGAAATGAGACATTTTAGAATTCTTAATATGACTTTTATTAAGAGTTTAACTTATATTACTTATACATCGAACAAACTTATATTAAGCGAGAATAAACCAAAACACGTAGCCGTAGTTAACGCCGATCGCGCAGTTGGATCACTTATCTATATAATTATATATTCCGCCTACTCTCATTCCTAATAATAGATTCGAATTCGGAAAATAATCTTCCTACCTTGAATTTTCAAGCACCGGTTCAATCAAATTCAGATATTCCGTTAGGCTCGAGTACAATGGTATGTACCTTGTATTTATGGCGAGATTTCCGTGATTCTTGGGTAGGCCGTCAATTTACACTTCTACCTTTTCTGAACTGAATTTTCTCTAAATTGCCATCGCGCTTACTAAAACTTCTGTCCTTTTAAAGGTTATCTTATTTGCACCTATCCTTCGTTTCACTTCTTGGATTTGGGTTGGAAAAGATTTGCCATTAATCGTGGCCGTCAAAGAACACAGAGGTTATGTTAGAGAAAGGACGCGTGAGCCGTCACAAGTAAGATGAGATAAAATGGAAAATATTCTGAATTTTTCTTACCTTAAATTTAATTATTTCACTTTATTTAATATGTATGAGAAAAACTTGTGTCATGAAACCGCTGAATGAAAAAGAATCAATTATAATTGAAAGTTTAAAAAAAAAAAAGAAACTGAAACTTTGAATTGACTTGTCTGTTAAATTTAGTAATATTCTATACATAGCCGTATAAGAGTTTAATGTTATTGATTTGATATACGGTTTGTAACCATATCAAGTTTAACCAAGTGTAATGTTCGCGAACTCGTGGCCGGCATTTTTCAATCTCGAGTTCGAATGCTGTTATCGCTGAAGACTTGCCTAGTAGAGGTGGGAATGTTCGTTAATCTGTTGTGGGTCAAAATCCTCATGCTGGCTGTTTTGAAGAATAAGGTAAGAAGTTTGAAGAATAACGTGTCAGCTCAGGTGTCATCCTCTTTATTTGTCCTTGGTTGATAACAAAGAGGTTCATCGGCAATAGCCCTTTTGTTTTCTAAGGTGCTAATAAAATATCAAACTGTTAATCAGTTGTACCCTATATTTTTTTAATCACCCCACTTTAAAACAGATGGCGCCATCAGTTAATCATTAGTTTGGAGGGGGGATTCTTTTATTGTTTGATTTTTTATTATCTATTTATTTTTCTCTTATCGAAATAATAACTTTTTATATAGTTTTTATATTTTCTATGTATAAACCCAGTGGCTGAATGGTTATTGCATCACGCTTCCGCGCTACAGGTTCAAGGTTCAAATCCAGGCCGGGCAAGGTTGACTCGGCCTTTCATACCTTCAGGGGATCGATAAATGAGTACCAAGCTTGCTTGGGAAATAACACTGGAGGTTTCGCGTCAGACTGACTTTCTGAACGGAACATCTGCTCATGCATTTCAGGTTCGAAGGTCATGTTTTCTGAGATGGGCACAGTAAGACTTGGCTCTCATGGCCCCTGAGTTAAGTTTTATATTTTCTATGTACAAATTACAGAGGTTTTTTAAAAAGTATTTTTATGAGTAATGTTATCCTAAAATGTTTCCTTGAGGTTTATAATGGTTATAGCTTTTAACTGATCAGTTGGTTTACTATTTTTCTTGTTTTAGTCCACTAAAAATTATATTTTTCAAACTGAACTAAGCATTTTTCAACTTTTTTATATACTTTTTAGTAAGTAGATTATTGTTATATATGGAGCTCTATATAAGTAAAAATTATTTTTAATTTTTACAATTAATTTCAAATTGTATTTTCTCTTCTTATAAGAACCTAAATATAAGCAAATTAAAAGGAAAATTAGCTCTTTTAACAAATGTTTAGCCCTGTAATCCTAGTCCTAAGCCTAAGAATTTGCAACTATGGTCTTTGTACTTTAACATGTAAAGTTTTGCTATCTTCCGAAACATTGCATAACATTAAATTGCAGTTATAGCAAATTAGTATACGATTCAGGGCCGTTTTTAACCTTCCCGGCTCCCTAGGCACTTCAATAATTACTCCCCATTTCGAGCAACCCTCCTTCCTCCTTCAGTTCTTACTTTTCCTGTTTTCTTTTGCGAGGAGTTTTCCCTTACTCCTCTTGCTTTTTTCACCTTCTTTGTTTTTGCTGTTTAGATAGTCTTTCCACAATCCACCAATTATGGACCCACTGTGTTATGGGCAGACAGTCGCAAGGAAAGAATAGTGATATGGTTTGTCCCCTTTTGAGTTCATTTCTTACTTTACTGCATCACAGATCATCCCCCCCCCCTTTTGGAAATTAGTACAGCAAATTAATGAAATCATTTGTAATTAGAATATAGATTATACACTATTGGTATAAGTTGTTTTCAACTAGTTAATTACCATTTTTTTTTCATCGCTTATCGCTTTACTATCTTTTACTTTTCATCCTTATTCTTTGTTGAGTTACTCTCATTGTACTTGTACAACAAAGGTTTTCTTCAAAAAAAAAAAAAGATTTTTTTCGAGAAAATCATTAATAACATCACTGTAAACAATTTCAATTGCAATATCTTTTGAGTGCATAGCAACATCAAACTGCTAAGTTTTCCATTTTCCATAGTAAATCTCATTTCAGTTTTTACTCTCTTGAGGACAGAAATGCTTCTCTCACAATTTATTAGGCTGTGGTACGCTTACGCCCTCCATTTTTTTGCACCCTAGGCACGTGCCTAGCGTCTAAGCCAGGGATGGCGAACTAGTGGCACGCATGCCATTGATGGCGAGCGACACAATGTTTTTGGCACGCCAGTGATCAAAATGGTTTGCAATTTATTTCAAAGTTCACTATAAACAAAAGTGAGTGGTCTGTTGCGAGGCGGCGGGTGCCCAGTGGTCAAGGTATTGGATCAGGGCAGGCATGTCATGATTTCGAGCCCAGTATCACTAAAGACACGCCGTTTAGGGCAGCGATGCACGTTAAAGCTGAGACCTGAAACGTCCTCCCGTTGGTGTGGTGTGGTAGTTAGGAGAGGGGGTGCCAGCTCAGGATCGTCCACGTCACTTGACCACGGCTCAAAATTAAGTGGTCCGTCGCCAAAAGCTCTCGTGTAGCTGAACAGTGTGACGTTAATATTCACTCACTCACTCGAGGCGGCGAGTTTGTTATTGTCTTGCTTTAGTAACGCCGTAGTCTACAATTGCTTATGATGTTAAGTTTGTCTACGCATAGCATAGTCAACTTTATTGACACAACTGTATTTTAAAGTTTATCTGTGTTATATTTACGATTTTTAATTGTTACTTAACATGACTAGTTATGTAAAAAAACAAAAAGTGCAAGATAGTAAGTGTAACACAGAATTTTAAATTTGTTGGACCGAGAAACATGGCATTATTAGTAAAGGCGATAAAGTGGTGCGTGTTTATGTTCTGAAATAGTGGTAAGCTGAACTATATTTGTAAAACGGTATTCTGAAACAAATCACAAACCCTCTCGTCAAAAAAAAAAAAAAAAAAGTGAACCGCAGCCAAAATAATTAATTGTTTAGAAACCGTTTGGCAGATGACTCAAATTTAGCATAAATTCTACAAAAAGTAACATCTTACAATCCTTATGTTAAGTTATTTGTGTCATCCAATCTGCAACAACAAAAGTCACACCAATGTTAATTTAATTTGAATTACATGTATAACTAAAACATTTATAACTATACAGTGCAAAAAGGTATTTTTTCATAGGAAATAAGAGTTTTGTGTTGTTAGTATTAAGTTTTATTATTTTCCCAATAATCACAAATCAAAATTATTTGTGATGGCACGTCTATACCTCATTAAACACTTCTTTAGAAAAAAATGGCACGTTGATCCATAAAGGTTCGCCACCCCTGGTCTAAGCGAAGAAGCAGCCCTTATACGATTATCGAATATAGAGTTGACTCTCGCTGATTCAAATCTTCAATAATATGAACCTCATGCTAATTCGAAGTATATGCTCATAACCTTAGAGAAAAACTGTTGATATTTCGAAATAAAACAATACGTTTTGGTACACTAAATATTTCGAAGTAAATTCTGTGGCTGGCCAGACCACAGCACATGATAATGCAAAGTTATCGCTGATAACTCATGGCAATTCGAATATTCCCTTCCCTGTAGCAAACAGATTGGAGCTTACATGTTTTGTGTTGTATTATCTTTGCGTGTATGCTCTGTAATGTAGGTTCTTTGAGGACCATATGTCTGCCATTCCTTCTTAGTGTTTCCTGGTTCCTCATCCAAAAAGATACTTTGTAAGGGCGGCCACCTTGGGTGCTCTTCTCCTAGATTATCATCGTGAGCTAGAGGTGTAGGAATAAATGAAGAACTAGAAGCTGCCATAATCTTAATATTACTTTATTAATATCTTAACTTAAACCAATAACAGATTAGATAATAATATGATATATGAGAGAATCTACGGTGGCTAAACACACAATATATAATACCGAAATAACGTAACCCGGACCCCTATCAATAACTAACTCGCCTAAGCTTAATTTCAATGCGATCACAGATCCGAATATTTAAATGGTCACTCCTACCTTAATGTCCAACGAAGTCTCAATCTATCTGATCCTAGCTGAAGTTGCGATTCACTGGCGTGCAATGGTATGCTCCTTGACTAAGGGCTCTCTGTCACGGGTAACTTATCTTGACTGTCACTTAACTCCTTGAAATACTCTTCACACTTGCCACACGAACTAACATAAAACTCCTCAAAGGCCACCCTGCTTACTCTAAACTTCTGTTATTTAAAAGCTTCCTAATTTGCCTCTTTCCTTCACGTTTTACTTTGCGGGTTGGTTGGAAAAGAGTTGCCATTCATTCTGGCCCCAAAGAACCCAAAAGGATATGTTAATGAAAAAACGCGTGAGCCTGTCACAACTTTGTTATTGCTTTTCTTCTTTAAGTGGACAATAGACCAGCCGCATCTGTTGTCAGCCATTTATATCTTTCGTTTAACAAGTGGCCTTGTTACACATGTGTTCAGGACAGTCCGCTATTGTGAAGAAGAGATGCGTTGGATTATGCATTTTGCGTCGGAGTGACATGACGATTTATGACTCCTCTGTGTGACTTATAGCATGTGGTACTATATAGGGGGTACCAAATAAACCATGGGCCAGATTGGACCCGGCCTTGAAGAACCAATGGTGTTGGGAACAGTGTCTGAGAAACGATTTTAGTTCCAATGAGGAAGGGAAGAGATTTGGATGGGGCGTGAATGAGTCTGTTCGAGAGGTTAAGAAAGAGTATTTCCTACTCTCTTGAGATAATTCGAAGTTTTTCATTAAACCCTCCAACTTCGAACTATCGAGAGTCGACTGTTTTTAACACTCTTTTATAAATTTCACTTGTATGTAACGGAATCTTTGAACACAATTTTTACCCACTTTAAGGTATCCGACTATGTTCGGAACTGTGATTTCGCAAAAGCATATAAATGGATAATATTTATGATATTTAGTGTCACTTAGATAAGAAAATGTACATAAAATTGTTTTAAGAATAGTATTACAATAAAAAAATATTTAAGTACAATATTTTGACAAATGAACATAGAATGATTCATTTTCAAAATATTCTCCTTTTGTGAAAAATGCTTCTATTATAATATTATTTTGCCTGTATATAGCTGAGACCTCTGTACAGAGGCTCAAATAGAATTTTTGAAATATATAACTTAGAAGTGGGTTTATCCATGTTTTACGATAACAGAGGGGAGAAATTTTAAGAAAAAAACCACGATAATTATATTTCAATTGATTGTAACTCTGAAAATAATGTGAATTTTTCAAAAATCCTAGTTCAGACTCTCTGGAGAAGTCTTTACTTTATATAAGTGTGTGTGTGTGAAATATTATTATTTTAGAAGCATTTCTTTTAAAAGGAGAACATTTTGAAAAAAGATTATTCTAAGTTAATTTTTTGCCGAAATATTGTATTTAAATAATTTTTTTTGTCAAAATGTCCTTATAAAACAATTTTATGCATGCATTCTAATCTAAGTGACACTTAATATCACGAAAATTATCCATTTATGCGCTTTTTTAAAATCACGGTTTCGAACGTAGTCGGATACCTTAAAAGGTCCGATTATTTCGAAATTTTTCTCACTTGTCAAGAACCGATGGCAAAACCGTAATTTAATAATTTTGTTCCATTGTTCTGATCAGGATAATCAGGATTAACTATTTCTCATTTTCAGATCCCATTCCGCATCTGGCAACTAATTCCAGATCCCATTTCCAGATTTGGCTTATAAGATTAAGTTACAACTTAGTTCGATTAACTATAAAAGCGTGTTTTTTAGTTTTTTTAAACTATAACTTTTGTAAAATATAAATGACATCTCGTCACGACATCTTTATGTACAATCACTAAAACGATAGCCGTCTTTGTAGATAAAAACTCGTATTGGAAATAAAGATTAAAATTTCAAAAATGAAACAAAGACAAAGAAAGCAAATAAATATTAGCTTGCGTATTCTTTTTCGCTCCTATTTTCATCAGTATTGAGTCTACTTTGTTAAAAGTTGTTCAATAAAAAACTGTAAAAAGAACAGTTTTAAAGAAAACACACAGACACGCAAATAAAATAATGAAGTTAAAAAAAAATAATAAGGAGTTATAAAATAATGAAATAATGTCCTAATCCATCTAAATATAGTCAAAGAGAAATAAAAATCCTAGTCTTTTAAAACAAAAATGCTTGCATAATTTCAAAAATAAAACATCCCGTACTTGCATAGTAATTTTTAAGCTGATTAAAAATTAATTTTTTAAAGAACAGGTGTTTTATTCGGAAAACATATTCGAAAAAAGCAGTTTTTAGATTTGTATTTATATCTTCTGTTAATAATCGGTTATTTACGAAAATAAATTTTGTTGTAGTTATTAATTCTTTTTGTGTTGAAAAACGAAAATAAAGTTCAATAAATAGTTTATTCTTTTCAATGTTTGAAAGAAATTTAATTAAGATAATATAATATGATTCGATTGAAATTTTTCTTGGTTATTAAATTGTAATGAAAGAATAACTTGTTACAAAATTGGAAAGGAACTTAGAGAATGGGATCAATTAAAAGTTTTTCGTACATTCAAATTAATTCAATTTTTGTTAATTTGTCCTTTGTCCAAACCTTAGTTTGATTCTCTTTTGTTGGTTATCGTTATTTTGCGAAGCTTTTTATAAAATCGAAAATTGTGTTTTCTTAACCCCTCTGGGACGAACGTCCCAAATGTGAGCCAGCGCGAAACACCGCCAGAGGCTGAATGACTCGAAAATGGGACAGCGTGTTTCTTCTTCGTAGACCGAACGACTCACCGGTGCGCCAGGCATTTGGAACGTTTTGTAAGCTTAGTTTTTTGGCATTAGGTGGCATTCTATGTCCATAAGATTTGAGATACATGGAGATCTGACCTTCTACTCGAAATGAGAAAAATATTATTCACATACACGTGGTTTTTGTTTTATAAACATAAGAGGAAGAGGGAATGTTTTCGAATAGAGTGCTTTACGACTGCTCTTGAAATGAACATGTGGTTTTTGTTTATCATGAAGATGAGAGATTTATTTTAGCTAAAGCATTTGATTTGGGTTTGCAGTCTAGTTTTTAATGGATAATTAGATCTGGTAGACAAAGTTTCTCTTTTTTTTACTTTTTTACAAGGTCGACTTTTACAAATGCTGACAATAAAATGTTTAAAAACGTGCACTTAAACAGAAAGTGGCTGAAGTAAATAAAGTATATTAATACGAAATGTATAAGGCCCATGCCGTTCATATAATATACAAAAAAATAGTGAACAACGCGTTTATATTTCGGTATTTTTATGGATTTAGGCTTAACTACACAAAACCCACCGGCCTGTGAGTGACAATTGTGACGGAAACCTCCGGTCATGGCGGTACACACGCATTTGCGTCCTTCGTCCCGAAAGGGTTTCTTAAGCAATTAAGAGATTTTACATTTGTAGAATTGTCCTCATGTAATTGGAACATAGATTTCTTAGATTTTAATGTATCAAGACTTAAGTTCGGTTTGTCTTTGTACGAGTAGTTGAATGAATAATAGAGTGTCTGATTAAGGGAAATCAAGGGATTAAGGGACAAAATTAAGGAAAGAATAGCCCAGATACTAGAACCAAAATACTGCATCAGACAGTAATTAAACAAATACGTATATTGAGGTTCTAAATTAAAGAACAAAAATTTAAGTTACCTTTGAAAGAGAAAAGGAGATGAATAATCCGATTTTTTTCATTCTTCTCTCTTCTCTTCTTTCCTCTTTTCTTCATCTTACTATTTTTGAATTACTTCAATTCTTTTCTTTTCATTATTATGTACTTATTTCGTTTTAGGAAATTACAAGAGTCTCTTCTCCGAAATAAACAACCTTTTTTCCCCAATTACAAAGTCAATTTTTTGTCAAATCTCTTGGGGTTCAACAACTCCAATGGTCTCGAAATTCTCAGTTAATTTTATATCCTGTTTTGAATGGATTAAGTGGCGAGGAAATAAATCCAAAGGTATCGTCTTTCTCATCACCCGTCACCATGTTGATGTATTTGGGACTTGGACCCTCAGGCCAATCATCATCATCAGCTTTTCTGTTTTAGATTCCTTTTTCCCCTCGATGTAGTTCTCTGTAGTATTTCCAGGGAGGTTTCGCTGTAGTAATTACATGCTTTCAGCGTTATGTAACACCTTGAGGATACATATCGTTCTTATACCATAAATTGAACTCAAGGGGAAACACTTCTTACTTGTTTTCTTATAATTATTTATTTTCTTTAAAATGTAAGGTATTTACTCTTGAATTTTGTGAATCTGAGAAAGGGAAGAACCTGAAGACGATTCCTTGATAATGCCTTTGGATTTGTAACATGCCTCCATAATCTGTTCAAAACAGGTGTAAGATTAACGAAGAATTCTAGGAGCATCGAGAAATAACGAACTTCTAGACGTTCATCAAATTTCAATTAGCTCTCAGATTGATTGATTGAATATTAACGTCGCACTGTTCAGCTACACGAGGGCTTTTGGCGACGGACCACGTAATTTTGAACCATGGTCAAGTGACTTGGACGACACCTGAGCTGGCACCCCCTCTCCTAACTACCACACCACACCAACGGGAGGACGTTTCAGCTCTCGACAGATTTAACGTGCATCGCTGCCCTACACGGCGGGTCTTTAGGGGTATTGGGCTCGAACTCGTGACAAGGCAAGCCACGATCCGATACCTATACCTATACCACTCGGCTACCGCGGCCACAATTAGCTCTCAGAGCTGGCCCTTTAGTTGGTCTCCAACTGCTGTTTGTAAATAAAAAGACGGTGTCCGTGGAGAAGAAAATTTGTAAAAAAAAGAGCAGCTGGATTCATTCCTCAATACATTTATTCAATTACTTTATGATGCGATAGTTTCTATAATTTATATTGTTCCTTAACTTTGTTTTAATTTTAGAATCACACGATGAAACCGCATCAAATTATGTGAGTACCAGTCTTAAGCAAAAAATTTGTCTCTTGAATTTATCGAGATAATTTTGAAGAGAAAGCAGTTAATTCTATATATAACCGAGATTCTATGATCTCATAATGTTTTCATAATATAATTTAGATATAAAATTCTGAAGAAAGGGGAGGCATTTGAGGCAACTTATTTTGCCAATCAAGCTGAGAGTGGAGTAATAAAAATAAGATGACTAATAAAAATAAGATAACAACAGCATTACTAATTGTAAAAATATATACATGTAAGCATTATCTCTCATTTTAAGAACAAAAATATAACAAAAATTATACATATACTTTTTGTGAGAAGGAATGAGGGATAGTTCTATTAACGTTTTATACTATAAAGCAACACATCATACTTTTTTCAAGAAAACGTGAAAGTTTCAATTTGTGTATGAGATAAATTGCTGTTAAAACTTGAACATTAATAAGGATATAGAAACACCCTTAAAAAAGTACAATAAATTACTTAAAGCATAAGAATATGTTTTTGTTTTTCATGTCAGTGTACTGTATTCGATTATGATTGTAACTATGTTTTCTGATTATTTAATTGTCACTGATGGTGACTAAAAATTATATAAAAGTGCTATACATAAAATGTTAATGTGTGATAGTTAATACATCGCTCTAAACATTTTTTAGTAATTATTTTGATTATTTTTTTACAATAATCCTTTTATCTTTATCTCTGAAAAATGAATAAATCAAAATTAATAGTGAATTTTAAGAAACTAAATTATACAGCGTATGTTATCAAGGGCTTAAAATGTAAGGTATATAAACATATATGAATAGTTTCTTTTAAGTTCCCCGGCTGACGATTTAAATTAACGAATTAGATTAGATCCTCATGTAAATCAATTATAAGCAGTTATGATCACATGATTCACACATTCTCAATACAATTTTACACTATCTTATCATAATTTGAACCACTGACATGCAAAGCTTCTAAGAGTCTATTGGGACGTTTTTACGCCAGACAGCTGAAAAGTCGGCTTCTTTTTGTAGATAGGATAACCACGTTCCCATGTACACGTGCACCCTTAAAATATTGCTAGGTCTTGTCTTTGGTCATCGCCCCGGTAACCTTTGATACTGTGAGAAACCTACTCCACCCACGAGCCGAATGTAACTCGAGGATAAAGAGGCCAACCATCCCGAAACTCTAGAGAGGGAAGGGAGAAAGTCGGTTGGAGAACTTCTAACAGGACGTATGAAATCTCCTCCCTCACAAATAACAGAATTTGAACTCTAATGAACTAATCAATCCTTTTAATAAATTAAATGTTTATATGGTAATTAATATAACTGCTAGGTAAATAAACCAAATATTTAAAGTACCGTAAGACCCGGCGTAAAACGCGCACTTTTAACACTAAAAATATAATCGAAATTTAAGGGTGCGCGTTATACACCGGTTATACAAATGAGAGCTTTAAAAAGTAACAAGAGAGGTGAGCATTAAAAAAATATACTTCTACACATATCGAAATACTATGTTTTTGATTGCAATGACATACTTCTTATGAACTAAAAGCGTTATAATTCTGGAAATGTACTACTTTTTCAAAAGTCTGGGATAATACCTCTAATAAATTAGTTCAAAACATAAGAGCACTGTTTACTAACATTTCAGATTCCTTCGTAAAAATGGGGTGCGCGTTATACGGCGAATATGCCTTAACATTAAAAAATGCAGCTTGGAAGTATAGATGCGCGTTATACGCCGGATTTTATGGTAATAAATATCATTCTACCATTATTTTTCTCGAACGTTACACTATGCATTGGACTTCAGTTATTTATTATTTGTTTTTTTCCGCTGATTTTTATTGCTAATGCTATTAAATTTATATACAACTCAGTTTACAACTGTTAAATAAAAAGAAGGGATACCTCAATTTACATTTAAAGTGTTGTGTCTTGTGCAATTTTATAAGCACTGTATGTTTAATACGTACAGTCTTTGAAATGATTTTTATTTATTTCGTTCACATTTGTATCTTCTCTATCCACACACAAGCACCATTTATCACAATACTTCTTTATAAATATCTGATACCAGACTTTTAATAAATCCTTGTTTATTCTACTATTATTTCTAAAGGTTCTATTGTATAAATTTTTTTGAAAGTACTTTTTAAAGTTTTATTGTCTTGTATGTGACGAAAATAAATTTTTTCGATTTCATCCCTCTCCTGAATATGAAATCTCCTTTTTCTATACAAATGAATAAAATATTTGCAGCGGACAATTTTATAGGAAGATACCCAGTTTAATAATTTATTCAGTTTTAAATAAAAGAATCTTTCTTTGCCTGTCTAGGAAACCAAAGTAAGAGGCAATTTTTGTTTGAATTGCTAATTTTATTGAATCAACTCACATGGGACCTGGTTTTTTCAAAGAGAACCAGCTTTATAAATAAAAACAAAAGATTCTTGCTTTTTATTTCCTTAATTTTTTTATCATAGTATTTTTTAAGTTTAAAGAATTTAAAAATGCACTTGAATTTTTCTTTAAAACTTTTCTGTGCATAGATATTGCTATTTGAGAATAAAATTAGAAAATACGTAGAAAATGTTATTCAAATGTTTTCTCTAAATTTTTTTTAAAATGGCTAAATATGCCAGAATATTTTTTAAATATTATTTAAAAAACATTCTCGTTTTTAGAGACACGGTGATAAAGTCACAGAGGGTGATATAACCAAAAGTGGTGATATGGTCAGCTATTTAGTGATTTTCAGCAGACCCTGTTGTGTCACTCTTGAATATTTTAGCCATTCAACTATTTCTTATGGTTTGATTGTTTAATTTATAATGGTTTTTATGTTTCTTTCAGAACATGTCATTTTTCAAAATAATAAGACTTCACTATCCAGGTTAGTAACATTTTTAATCCAATTCAAAAATTTGTTTGAAATACCTGAATCAAGTTCATCTTCTCATATCGTCGGCCTAATTATCAGACTGCGTAACTCCCCCGATGTAACTGATTTGATATAAGAGGGCAACGCGCCAAGCTCTTTTTGGCGCGATTCCTTAATCAGGCCAAGCAGCGGTTGTTGTCGGGTTACATGAAATCCAAACCATGCTCCAGTGCGCGCTCCGCTTTTAATTCATTCCTTCGATCAGTGTAATCACTGTTTTTTTATTTCATAATAAAACTAGATTTCAAAGGGAGAGGTGGTGGTAAGATTTTAACATAAAACAAATACAACAGAAAGTAATATTAATGTATTACACTTCCAGATATAAATTATTTATACTATTTTAAGCGTTCATTACACAAAATTTGTAACAATATTGCACGATAAAAATATCAAAGTAAACCATATTGTAATATTATCGCCTATCTTGGCGAACATAAACAACAACTTGACGCCTAGCCATACTGTATCAAATTAGCAACCCAGATGGAGTTACGCAGTCTGATAATTAGACCGACGATATGTTACTTTCATTTTCCCAATCTGCTGGAGTAATAATTTAGAAACCAGAACTACAGGTGCTGTCCCACTGACGGGCTCAAAGATTCTATGAAAAGTGGATTAAGAATTTTCTTCTTAGCAATTTAATCAAAACACAGTTCCTCAACTCTCAAACTCAATACTTTTGCATCAACTTGTTCTACAATATGTGGATATCATCATGCTTCTACCCTCAAACTTCCTCTTGGTCTCATCCCTTTTAATACTTTCATAAATATGTCAAGATCTGAGGAGGATAGAACTCGGTACTTTCTGATTCGTAAGTATGTAACACACCACTAGGCTAAAGAGATTACCTCTGCACCGAGGCTGTTACTGGCTTAAGTAGTTATCCGCTACATTACTCCACCATAAGTGAGTTGGTGGATAATCAAACGAACGATATAGTTGTTATGGAGAGCGTGTGAGTTGTTGCTGTTGATTGGTGGTGTTGCGTCAAATAAGTGTGACGACTTTTTGGTTTCTGCGCCAAGTGAGTGTGACGACTTTGGTAGCTGCGTCAAGTGAGTGTGACGACATAGATTGCTGCATCAAGTGAGTGTGACGACTTTGGTTGCTGCGTCAAGTGAGTGTGACGACTTTGATTGCTCTTGGTGCGTGTAGATGGTGCCATGACAAATCAGAAAAGGTTAAATTTTTTTTAAATTCAGCCAAGGTCACCAATGTGGTGGCGCTTTTCCGGGTGACAGAACTCGCAACCTATGAATCCGAAGCCTAGAAACATACCACTAGACAAGAGTGATCACCTCTGTCTGGAAACTGTTACTGGCTTATGTAGTTATCCGCTACAGATCTTTCTCACAGAGACACTGGAAACACAATATCAACATAGAAGTTTTTAATCAATGTTTGAATAACAAGTAGTAGGATAATGAATGACGAAATGTATCTATACTAAAGCTGCTTATTGATGATACTGTATCACAGAATACAAAATGAAAGAACTCGGAAAACAATGTCTCTCAATACTGTTTTAAATTACCATCAAAGCCATAAAAGCACAAATAATCTCTGCTAATAAGCAAGACACTTACCCGAAGGAAAGCCTTTCTTATATCTGCCATGATATTTATTCTATCAGTATGAAAATGAGTTAAAATACTTAGAATTAATTCCATGACAACTTCTCCTTTCTTAAACAGTCTCGTTGAGGCTCTTTGACCCTTACAGTTTGTCTGAAGCGTTAAAAAGTGGTTTTAATTTGGATATATTATTTTCTAAGACGACTGGATGATGTGGTAAATATTACACTGTAAAGTTCTGTTGCTCTTCTACTTTTTCCACCATCTATTCTTAAAGGCAATAAAAAACATCTCTTCCTATTCTTTATACAATGATTTTGACCTAAAACGTTACGCACTAGTGTTTAATTATTTTCATGCTAGATCATAATCAGGAAGTATAGGAGGATTTTCCATCCAAGGTAGGTTTTCAATGTAATGCTTATTTTCAGACAGACAGTTTCTAAAAAATATTCTCTGGAAGCTTTTCGGAGCATGAATTTTGTTCATACGGATCAGTAATTCCACTTGAGCCTAGCGACTACTAATGTGTTAGTGTCCCTTACATTGATAACATAGAAGTAATTTCTAAAAATGTTAAGTCATTGTTTGAATACTGTTTTATGCGACCCATCACAACCCATCCAAGACGTGTTTCAAACGTAGTTGGAACACAAGGTGAGAATGTTTTATATTCTCCAGTCATAAGCCGTTGTGAAACATCAGGTCTAATTGAAATTTCGATACACGTCTGTCATTACTATCAGTAACACAAATATTTCAGCTGGATTGTTCTTTAGCACATTATTCATGAATTACTTCCAGGATAGATTCTCAGATCACACAGTGTCTGACTAAATACTTCAAAACTACAACTGTAAAAAATCCATCATTGCTCATTATATACCCAGTGATAACGTCATGTTTTACTCACTCTTGTGTTGTTTCTTCCAAAAAGGAGAATGTTGAAGATATTCATAACTTCCCTCTTGATATCCTATTTCCTCGGTGGTACTTTTTAATACATATTATAACGAGTCTATTCGCGTTTCTATTAATCCTCTTGGGTAAAATAATATTTTTAACTGTGATTTCAGTTGAAAACCGCTTTCCTTGAAGAAAACTTGGTTTTATTTAAATTAGAACTTCTATTTAAGTAATTGTCGTAGAGTAGGCGAGATGATGTTTGAATGTCGAGAAAGAAGAAAGTATAGCGTTAGCGACCGGTGGTCGTATAGTTAATTCAATTGGAATATTATTCAAGTATTGAAGCAAGAGCGCTCAGGAGATTAGATAAAGTGTTCTTATTTCTATTATAATTAATTGATGAAGGTTGATTGCTCCTCGGGTTTAGTGATTTAAATGCATTCTAAACTAAATTGATTAAAGTTATTATATATATAAATGATATAATAAATAAAATTGTATTAATTGAACAATGGCTAATCTTCACGAGCCCTCCAACACCCGCGTCGATGGGACGCGACAATATGAACACCGTGAAGCTGAATCAATTACCGCAAAATCTGGCGTATAACCCACGCCTATACTTTCAAGCACTTTTTAATAATTTTTTTTGGTATATTTCGCCTGAGACACACCCCCCCCTTTTTTTACGAAGAAATCTGAAATGAATGTGTGCAATGCTCTTATGCTTTGAAGTCATTTGTTCGAAATTTTATTCTAAGCTTTTGTAAAAATAGAATACATTAGAACTGCAACCTTTTAAGTTCATAAGGAATGTTTTTCTTTTAAATAAATATTATTTCGATGTTTGTGGAATCTAATTTTTTTCAATGCTCCTCTCTTTTCTTTACTTTTTAATGCTCTTATTTTTATATCCGGCTTATAACACGCACGCGTAAATTTCAATCTTATTTTTTGTGTTAAGGCTGACTTCGGTAAATGTACGAGAGCTTGAATTAAACTCAAAGTACATTTTCAGGCAGAAAAATGTCTCAATATCCATGAAAATTTGCAATATCATAACTCATGCCTCTGTTAACAATATAGTGTTTTTAAAAATTTCGAAATAATCCATGAATATTCTCTTTTTCGTTTTCATACGTGAAAGCATAGCTCGTTTAACATTACGATATTGGAGAAAAACACGAAACACATTTTACACCAGAAAAAATGAATCAACTCGGTTAAAAATGGGAAGTATGATAAAAACTTTTCCTCTTTAAAGGATAATGAATCCAGAATATCATATTAATTTTTCATTTCTTTTATATCTAAAAAAATGTTCCGAATTCGGGTCCTATTCTTTAACATTAACCGAAAACAGCCTTAAAAGTGCGCCTTAAATGCCGGATTTTACGGTTATTGCTATTGTTCACCACATTAAAAAATTTTGAAAAATTTGTAGATTTGTGATTTTTTTCTCCATAACTTCTTAATTTCTCGATTTCCACAATAATAGGTCAGAAGAATTATAATGGAAATTCCTTGACAAGAAAATATGATGATTTCCCCTTTAAGGTATCCGACTACGCTCGGAACCGTGATTTTGCAAAAGCTTGTAAATGAATAATATTTATGATATTTAGTGTTACTTAGATTAGAAAATGTATATAAAATTGTTTTAAGAATAGTATTACAATAAAAAATTATTTAAGTACACTATTTTGACAAAAAGTAAACATAGAATGACCCATTTTCAAAATATTCTCCTTTTGTAAAAAATGCTTCTATTATAATATTTCGCCTGTATATAGCTCAGACCTCTGTACAGAGACTCAACTAGAATTTTTGAAATATATAACTTAGAAGTGGGTTTATGCATATTTTACGACAACAGAGGGGAGCAATTTCAAGAAAAAAACGCCGATAATTATTTTAATTGGTTGTAACTCTGAAAATAATGTGAATTTTGCAAAAATTATAGTTGAGCCTCTGTAAAGAGATCTGAGCTATATACAGGCAAAATATTATTATAATAGAAGCATTTTTCACAAAAGGAGAATATTTTGAAAAAAGATTATTCTAAGTTAATTTTTTGCCGAAATATTATATTTAAATAATTTTTTTTTGTCAAGATGTCCTTAAAACAATTTTATACATGTAGTCTAATCTAAGGGACACTAAATATCATGAAAATTATCCATTTTTTCGTTTTTTTAAAATCACGGTTCCGAACGTAGTTGGATACCTTAACTGAAGATATTTTTGATAATATACTGGCAAACTTAATGACCAGCCTTTAAACATGAAAAGGGCCATGGGATTTTTCTACAAATGTTATCGTTTTTTTTAATGAATTTTCCTTTCTTTAAGACGATCTCTTGAGTAGTAAAAATTTGAAGAAATATACATTCTATCTTCTTGAAGAAATAAAATAATCAATCGAACTCTGAATCTGAACATTGTTTCCAAACTACAATTTATTGCTAGAGACTTTTTGTTTTAATATTAGGTTTGTCTTTCCCCCTTGCTTTACATTTTGAAAAATTAAAATTTTGTGAAGAAAGATTTCTTTTCTCTTCTACGAGAACCTCATTTTGAAGAAATTTTAAATTGAAATCTAAACTTTTTTTATACTATTGCTACATCTTGTCAATCTATTAGAAACTCTGGTGACCTATGATTTGTAGATCAGTTGCATTACCCTGTTATTAAAAAATCCTCTGATAATGAAGACTTTTCTTAGAGAAACAACAGGGAGGCATAATTATTTCCAGTGACCCCGAAAATTTCAAGGAAATGTTGTTTTGTTTCCAACTACCCATAAAACTTATCTCTGTTTTGTTTTTAAAGTAAACGCTAATAAATGTCTACCGTAAGATTGAATTAGCAATTCTTCATTTCCGAAACGATTTTGTATACTTTTCTCCCGCTTTTTCCAAGCTGAACCTACCCATAGAAAAACTCTGAATTCTTCTAATATGCTATTCTTTTTCACTGCTGGGTTTAAGTAGAAAAATTTATCAAGATGATCTAAATTTGGATCTTAAACAATTTTTGGAAATTGTCTCCAAAAACATAACCACTTTCTTTTATCAACGTTAAATGGCAGCAGTTAGATTTTGGGGGTAGTGTAATAAAGTAATTCTAGTTAAACATCAAAAATATAGATAGGAAACTCTTTTTCTGAAAGTGGTAATCCAGCTTTTCTCAAACTGTGGGGCACCTTCCCCATAGGGGGGGGGGGGGNTTTTGGGGGTAGTGTAATAAAGTAATTCTAGTTAAACATCAAAAATATAGATAGGAAACTCTTTTTCTGAAAGTGGTAATCCAGCTTTTCTCAAACTGTGGGGCACCTTCCCCATAGGGGGGGGGGGGCCCCGCCACCCCCCCCCGGGGGGCGCGAGCACATCTAAAATGAAAGGTTTAAAAAGTTAATTTACTGGAACGAAGTAAAGAAAATACTTTCAGTTATGTAGAAAAAATACGCATTTACACTGATATAATTTATATATATCAGCTGGCGATATTACTTCATCAAGAATAAAAGTTTCCACTTAGATACGTTCATTAAATATCTGATCCTATAACTAAATAAAAAACCCCCATTTTGTTAGATTTTCTGTGAACCCACCATGAGAGATTTTTTTTATTACGTTTTCTTTTTAAACCTAAAATACTATTCTTTTAGAAAAAAAACTCAGACCCAGAGAAAAATTCTAGGAAGATAAAAAATTCATCACTGTTATTATTATTGAAATGCTGTACATTAGCTGTCGAAAGAAAAGGAAGACTTATTCACTTTTTCAACCAGGAAGCAGATTTGCTGATCATCGTTTGACCTTAGAACTTATTGGTATGATTTGTTCTGTCCCTTCTTTTATGTTTTTGTTTTTCATTTAGAGAATCTGTAAATAATGTATTTCTGTTGTGGCATTTTCCATGTGAAAGAGTTATATGAGGTTTGAAAAAGCACTGAGAGCACTTTGAAGGATTATTTGGCTAAGATTTATTTTTATGGGTATTCTGAAATATATAAAGCATGATGAAACATGCGTTTTACACAATTCTTTTTTTAGAGCAAACATTCGTATTTTTATATTGAATACACTTTTAACCCAGGAGTGGTCGCGTGGGGCTCAAAGTCAAAGGACAACAAAACTACAATAATTTGAACAAAATATGACGGTTTTGCTTACAAATATCATTCCTGTAATGTAAACAAAAAGTGTCTGTGATTTGTGTCCTTTATTAAGATTATGTACCTTTGAAACATTTTAGTTCAGTTTTAATGGATTTTTCTCAAATTGTCAAAGAAAAAATGAAAAGTCCTTAAAAGTAGGTAAGTATATTTTCTCTTAGTTAAATTATTCACTGGAATTGTGATTTGTACCGTGTACAATAAAAATAATCATAAAAACAAAAAAACATTGGGGGTGACTCAGTCACCTCGCGTGACTATTAACGTTAGTATCGAGTGCGCACCTGTTCTCCCGGGTTAAAACATTTTGAAATCTCGCTTTAAATATTAATGCCAAATGCGATGGATATAATAGAGAGCAACATATACTAGACTCTTTTTCTAATGACTTTTATACTTTTAGAAATGGATGATGGAGAAAATAAATTTTTAATTAAATATCATTTTGCAATCTGTTCAAATTTTAAAATTAGAGAAAAGAAAAATAACACAATAATTATGCTATTGCTTAAAAGTAATTTGCTTAAAATAAATATTATTTAAGAGTAACAAACATAAAATTTAATATTTATCTTATTAATTTGTACGGTTTATAATTAAGATCGTATTGTAGATTTAGCGCCAAAGCGAATTATTATTGTATAAGGGGGGGCGATAAAAATTTGTGATTGAAAATTGGGTCGTCAATAGTGAAAGCTTAAGAAGCACTGTGGTAATCTCTATATATACGCCAACGATCAGTACAATTTTCAGATTCCTCTGTTTCTGTTTATAGCAATTTTCCATCTTCATATCATAAGCATAAAATTCATCTTCAATTTTCTCATAAAAATCTATCATTAATTTAGCATTTTCTCCATAAATTGTAATATTGTTATTTAATTCACATTGTCTAATTTCTCCCTCTTTTTCATATTCATTATACGCTTTAGTAAATAATCTCCGGTGTTGGTTTCAAACATTCTTTAAAGTTTTTATGTCATTTTTTATGTTGTTTTTATGTTAATTTTGTTTTAATTTCAAAGTTCCCCAAACACTTCCTATTTATAATAATTATATCTTCAAATAAACAGAAATGTCTTACTTGCAACAGCGTCTTGTCGTAGACGTTAGGTGACTAAATCATATCGCTTTCTTTACTCTATTAGATCACTCAGAAGGACATAACTTGTTAAGATATATACATTATAAGTTTATTTAAAGACTTTCACAAAAATGATAATTAATTACTCTTCATATGAATAGTATATACCTTTGTGGGTGTAGTAATTATTTAGAATCAACTCTAATATCATTTCATATTCTGTATTACAAATTAATGATGCACCATCTGTTTACTAGCACTCGATATGTCTACTTAAATCGAACATTTTTTACAACTGATGCCTTATACGAGTCGAAAAGTTTTGAATGGTATAGTTTAGTGATAATAAAAACATTGATGTTCAGTTCAACAATTTGTGTTCCTTATCTCTCTTTCTCTCTATAGGGGAAAAACAAATCATGCACTCATCAAGAGATATCTGGAACTATAGATCTACAGACATGAAATTAGACAGGCTTCTTTCTTTTCTTGAGTAGAGATACACCAAGAATGAGTTTTACGAAAATCGACTCACAAGAACGAAGGAGAAATTGCAGGGGCGCTTAAGACAAAAATTCTTGTCTTTGAGCGCGTATTAAACCTACAAATTTGAAATTCGGTAGACACGTTTAAGCTTTTGAGTAGAGATCAGCTCAGAATAGAATTTGTGAAAATTGATTGCTAAGGGAAGTTGAGAAGGTGTTATAGACAAAATGATCGTTTTTCAGCTATTAGACTTAAAATTTGGCATGCATGTTTATTCCATTGAGCAGAGACCAGCTTAGAATGGGTTTTGTGGAGTGAGTAACTTTAACGTCACACTATTCAGCTACACGAGGGCTTTTAAAGACGGACCTCATAATTTTGAACTATGGTCAAGTGACGAAGACGACACCTAAGCTGGCACCCCCTATCTCCTAACTTCTACACCACACCAACGGGAGGCTGTTCGAGCCTCGACATATTTAACGTGTATCGGTTCCTTTTGTACGGTGGGTCTTTGGAGGTACCAGGCACGAACTTATGACATGCAGTCTTGAGTCCGTTACCTGGACCACTAGGCTGCTGCGGCCATTGGTTTTGGGGAAATTGGCTCTCAACTAAAGCGGAAGTGTTATTGGTAAAAAAAATACTATTTTTTCTACTATTAGACTCAATTGGCAGACATGTTTGTTTTGTTGACCTGAGATCTATTAAGAGAGAGGTTTTGCGGAAAATATTTCGCACAGCGTCGTAAAATAGAATTCAAATATTTGTTTGATATTTCTATATTGACTATAATTTATTGAGATAAACCTAAGGTAAACCGGGCTATTCAACTTTATTTATTTACTTTACCTAGTGTTTTTATTTGCTAAATTGTTTTTTTCTTACTGCTTAATTTGCATAGTTTACTTAAAAATATTCAAAATATTAATTAATTTTTTACTGCATTAATTTTTTTTTATCTTTCAATTTTGACTGTTATATTTTCTAATTCACTCGCGCGAAGAAAGGGTATATTCCTGCTAGTTCAAAACAAACTCAGAATTTTATCTCATGGGGAAAAGTCGTTAATCTTTATAACCAAGTATTAGAAGCAAAGACATTTTATCAAGATATATGCTTTTCCTTCTGTACGTTAATAACCATTGAATAAAATGACGAGATCACGAGGAGGATTTAAGAAACTAATCAAAAACCACTGTTAAAGAAAATGATTTTCGGGCTTTTAAGAGCAGACAGCTTAATAACGTTAGTCTTTTGGTTTGAAGGTCCCAAAGGAGCACAGTTTGGGTAGTAAAATCAAGTTTCACATTTCTACATACATTAAGGGAAAAAACTGTCATCAAAATACACTTAAATATTTATCAAAGATTTTACGGGTACGCCATCAAATGTTATACTATTAGTTTAATATAACTAATAATTTTTTGAAATAGATTAGTCTATTCTGTATTTAAGATACCACACATTGAGGCAGTGAGTTTGAATGTAACTTGATTAACATAGCTAATATATATTGTAGAAGAAAAATTGATGTCCATTTGTAGTATTTCTTAGTGAATTCTATTTGTATTGTCTTTTCATTTTTTAGGTTTCTGTTCTTTTTTCAGTATGTCTTTAATAAAAATTGTAACTTACAACATAAAAAAAGTAATTAATTTAATGTTAATTTAATTATAATCTGTAACAAAATTGCAAATCCTAATATGAAGATCATAACTATGTCCCAATTTTCGAAAAATTTTAAGAGTATTCCAATAAATATTGTATACTGTGTGTTATGATTTTAATAATATTTAGCTAACTTTCTATATATATTATTATACAGCGAAAAGTAGTGATCTCAAAAATAAGCACAGTAGGTACGCAATATTATTTTTTTATAGTTGGCTTTTCGATCAATATTTTTTTGTAAAAAAAAAGCGTTTTAGAAATAACTGTCAACAGTATAAATACGCCGACTGGGTGACGTAGATGGTTTATTGCTGATCTTGTACGCCTAAGATTGCGGGTTCGACGCCGGCTCAAGTCAGTGGATTTTAAGGATGCAGAAAATCGACAGTGACCATGTAACATGATTATGTGACATGTAAAAGATCCCTTGAGAGTCTGTTTGGCCTGGATGCTTTTGGCAAAAATTTTTGTGTTGTTGTTACTGACGCCACCTGATCGATAGTTACATCAGACCAAGGTCCGCGAAATTCATCGCGGTAAAGGGCTAGATTTGTACGCTTGTCTTTAGCCTTAGCTTTGAGCACCACACAGGCGACAGTATGATTTTGCTGGGTGGCAAAATTTAAATCCTTCGAACGGTTTCGCATCGCCAGAGCTCAGGTGCCTCTCTCTGGCGAAGAAACTGGGAGTCAAAATTAACTGCAGCGATTGGTAATCCGCTTAAAGGTGCCTGCATTAAAAATTAACCAGCTCCTGGGGAATGTGTTAGGTCTGAAATGGTAAGACACGAATCCAGAACCCATCAGAAATAAAAAAATAAATAAAATAATAAACAATATAAATACAGTCGGACCCAAATTTAACGAATCTATTGGGATCCAACATTTCATTCGTTAATTCGTGATTTTTCTTAATACTTGAGTCCAAAAAAGTACTACTTTTTGCTCTCTTACCTTTTAAAAACTCTAAAATAAACAAGTACAAAAAAATCATAATTAGAAATTATATACTTTTTGTTCAGCAGCTGAAAATACTAATAGAAAATTATTGCACACCAGTTAATTGGAAATTTTAAAATACTGACTAATGAATGTTTGACAATCTTTTTTGATTCCTGACTCGAATGAGTTCCTTTTTGACTTTGTGCTGAAAAGAAAATTCTGAGTCCTTTACATCGTGCTGCTCGCAAGAGGTATGTTTTCCCAGATTTCAAACAATGTAAAAGTTTTGATATGAGCTTCATTATCAATTTCTTCTGATGCATTTAGTGGCCCAACGTTATTGTCAAATTTACGTAAAATGTTAAGCTTTTCACAAAGAAAAACTGTTTCGTTCCCGCAATCTGCCATGCTTTACAAATTTTTCAAAAATGAAATTTTCTGCAAAACTGTAGGCATTAAATCTTTACTTCTCCCAAGAAGAGAGGAAATGGTAAAAACTCTAATCCATTAATTCGGGATTTATTATTTGTTAAATGGGAGGTTTTTACATTCATTTCAATCGGGAAAAAGAAATATTCATTAAATCCCGAAATTCGTTAAATAGGGGTTCGGTAAATCGGGGTCCAATTTTATTATAAAAATTGGAATAGTGTTACTAATAGATTTTTTAGGTGAAAAAATATCTCAACTGATATATTTGTAGCTAAGAAATGATTCTTACAGTTTTACATTAAAAAACAAGTAATATAAATTTTTTTTTATGTCAATTCCTACTTAGATCAACAATTTTTTTTTTTATTTTAGCTACTTTTTATTAAATAGTTACAATTATATAAATATGTATATACATATGACAGAATCACAACATTCAGTGGTAATTGATTTTATAAATTATCATTAAAGTATCGTATTGTGTGTCATCCAAAATAATCGTGTATATAAAATTTCAATTCAATTGAATGCTTTAAAACGTGAGGAAAAAACCCTTTTCAAGTTTTGACACAAGTCGCCAAAAGGATCGCTAAGTTGCCAAAAATGATGCCAACGTGGCTGTATTTGTAATTCTTTAAATAATTAGTTTTAATCAATAGTAGGAATTGAACAGTGTGTTTTTATTTATAAAAGTATTGAAACATAAATCAATTTTCAATCTAACAACATAAATAAATCTTGTTAACATCATAAAATTTCTCCGAATCGTGAAAAACTTGCAAAAAATTTCATGTAAATAATTTAAATAATGTGTTTCAAATTTCATGATGTTCCCTCATTTGATTATAACATGTCAAAATCTCTAGTACTTTCTATTTAATATTATTAGAAAAGAATAAATTTATTACGTTAAATTAATTTATAAATTTTTCTCTCTTTAATTTATAAATGCACTGGTATATTCCTATTCATGGAAAGTAAGTTACACATTTATCATAAAATAAAACTCAGAAAGTACTGAGTCATTTTCCTTTCAGTAGTCGGCTCCAGTGGCTTAGAGGTAGCGTTCCCACTTCGTAAGGACCGGGTTCGAGCCCGGTTGAAATCGATAGATTTTCGGGATGTGAAAATCGTAGGTACGCATATCATATGATTATGTAGCATGTAAAAGATCATTTGAATATCAATTTGGCTCTGGCACTTTCGGCAAAATTAAAACATGGCATTCGCGAAATCTTAATTATAAACTAATTCAAGACTCCAAATTTGGAAAC
>BMAV01014951.1:655485-680270 GCA_019973955.1 Trichonephila inaurata madagascariensis
CAAATTTTTAATCCAAATCGAGAAATTCATGTGTTAAATAATACCAGATGACAGTATTTTAAACGAACAATGTCAGGGGCTTACCTTAAAATTCTTGGAGAGTGAAAATTGCGCTCCAGGTGTTTTTTTGTGTGGGGAACAAGAATCTTAAATCGGACTTAAGAAATTCCAGTAACTTTTCTGGATAATGCTGGACAATAGTACTGCCCGTCCCTTCAAGGAAGGAGCTTGCAGGAGGAAGGGCGCCAAAAGTGGGCACTAGGTGCATCTGGGGATGGGAAACGAGAATTTGGATTCGGATTTCAGAAAATTCCTTAATTTTTCTGGATATTGCTAGAATGAGGTCAAATCGCTTTACGTTTGTGTCTCGCGTCCGTATTTTTATTTCCTATAGCTAGTAAACGTTCAGGCACAGCCTTACGAA
This sequence comes from Trichonephila inaurata madagascariensis, assembly GCA_019973955.1. Lineage (NCBI taxonomy): Eukaryota > Metazoa > Arthropoda > Arachnida > Araneae > Nephilidae > Trichonephila > Trichonephila inaurata. Next base: position 655,910 of record BMAV01014951.1, read on the forward strand.
AATACGACCAACAGAACATTGCATTGGCAATTGCATCGGCAGACATTGTTGCCACTTTGTTAAATGCAGCATTCCAGCTGCCATTAGACATTCATGAGAAACCTGACGCAACGAAAATGGCTACGGTATTGCAAAGGAGTTCAATCTTAATCTGCAATGTCCCATAAACACTCTCACTCTAAGCTTTACATAGAGCTTTGTAAGATTTAAACGGGAACGAGGAAATATTCGGTGGTGCTATCCTATTACAGTCTGGGGATTTCCAACAGACGTTGCAAGTCATTCCTAGCTCTTCTTTTGTTCACGAGATTAACGTGAGTTTAAAACAATCGTTTTTATGGCGAAACGTTGAAACACTTCGATTGACCACAAACACGTGAGTTCATTTGCAAGATGATCAATCAGAGCAAATATTTTCTAACCAGCTGCTGGATATAGGAAAAAGTGAAGTAAAACTGCGACAAAATATACAATGTAATCAAACTGCCAGGCAATTTCTGTACTGTTGTTCAGACAAAAAAGGAACTGATTGTGAGTGTTTTACCGGAGATATACTGTATAATTATCTAGGTAATGACTGGCTCTGTAATCCTATTACTTGGGTAGAGAAAAATGTTGATGAAATAAACTTCCAGATACAGAAGTGCTGCTAGGTGATCTAATGCCTTTTAAATCAATCGACACTATTGTTGATGAAAACGAAACTTGTAATATTTTTTTGAATTTCCTGGATATATTAGGAATGCCACCTCACAATCTTCGGTTGAAGATTGGTTCACTGGTTATTCTGCTGCGTAACTTAAATACACTTAGATTATGTAACGGTACACGTTTGGTCGTCAAAAGAATTGCCAGGAATCTTCTTGAATCAACCATTTTGATTGTAAAGTTTAAAGGAGAAATCGTCCTGTTGCCATGTATTCCGCTGATACCATTAGAATCTGCAATACCATTCGAAAGGCTTCAATTCCCAACATAAATTTGTTTGCATTGAATAGCTGAGAATAATATAATATTAAATTAACGTATTAAAACAAAGCCACAGCAAAGCGTGGCCAGGTCAGCTAGTTTAATAATAAGTTTCTAAATAATATTTAAAATTCATTCAAAACATCTGATATCTTAAAAATAAATATAAAAAAAAGAAGAATGAAAGAAGATTTTAAATTAAGTTAAGCTCTTCATTAGAAGAAGCAGATTTAAAAAACATAAATGATACGATTAGAATTCTCTACGTTGCATTCTTAATTCTGCAAATTCGTTTATTTCAGTGAATTTGAAATACCTATTTTTTATACGCAGATGTATAAAATATTCGAGGCAAATACATTTTTGAGGAAAATATGCATCTTAATAATTTATTGGATTTTCAAACAGAAAGCCTTTCTTTGCATATTTGAGGAACATGGATATAGAGTAAAATATATTTCGTATTCAACTCACAAATTTTATTGAATGAAATTCAACAATCCCGTATTTTAAACAAAAGGAACTCGAAAAAGTAATATCAAGAACACTTTTTTTTTCTGAATGGAAAAAAAGTACCTCAAAATTTCAATATTTTATTGTGGACTTCGCTACACAAATTAATGATATTTTTAGCCTGTAAGACTTGCAAAATATATACTGAGACATTTTTTCCTCTCTTATAGATATTCTTCAGTAATGCGTTTAACGATTGAGTATTTTGTCCTTAGTTTCCTTTAAAGAGAAAATGTTGTGACGATTGAGAAAATTACTGGTAGCATAAGAGTCAGGAAAATTAAAAAATTGGTTTATTTACGTTACAGCTGTTAATTAAAGTTATTCATAATATTGAAAGGCCCAGTGGCAGAGTGGTAGCGTATTGCTCTTTCACACCACAGGTTCGAGGCTCTATCCTAGGGTTGGGCAAGGTCATCTCAGCATTTCATTCCTCCTGCAGTAGGTCGATAAATGATTACCAAGCTTGCTTGGGAACATAAACACTGGGGGGTTTTGCTTCAGACTGATCACCTGATCGGGATATTTGCTCATGTACCTCAGCGTCCAATAGTCACGTATACTGGGATGGGCACAGTAGGCCCTGGCCTTCATGGGCTGTTGTGCCGCTGGTTTTGAGTATTCATAATATTAAGTATTTCATTAGAGTTCAGAATGTACCAGTTGTGATGGAGGTGGCAACACGGCCATCCTCTATGGTGCCTTCCAATGGGTTCTCCTTTCCACTCCATGGTTTTGGAAAGAGAGTTTCTTTCCGACACATGGAATTACACTCGGAGTTTCCGGCTCGCAGGTGTCGAATCCAGTCGTTAGAAGGCACGTCCATCGATTTCGGGGTGATGACAGATGAAGAACCCGCACTATATTTAGGGGGACACGTGTGGAAAGGAATGCAGTTGTCCTATTCATAATAAGAAACCGATTTTTCAGGTTTGTGAAGCGAAAACGTCACAATGTTTTATATATTTTAAGAATTGTATTTGTACCTTGTAGTCGCCGTAGCCTAGTGGTTATTATTGGGAACTAATGAGTGGTGTATTGTAGATTATATATATACTGGATTCAAATCATGTGATGTCCCTAAATACACACTACGTAGGGAGGTTGCTAAATCGGTTCAGGCTCAACATCTTGACGGTGGGATGATGCAGAAGTTAAGAGAGTCATCTTGCTTCGTAGTGTGACGTTAACCCTTTGACGGGCCCACAGCTAAAATACAATTTTCTGTGATAAAGTACTTGCTAAATGTAATGTTCTCATCTTCTATAAACGTTATTTAGTAAAAAAAAAATCTGATTAAGGGCTTTTTTCCTGGGTGGTGGCTACACGTTATAGCCACTGCGCACTTAAGACATTTAACTTACTCTCTTCAGGACAGAAATAGTTAATCATATCACAATAAACTGTTCATAAAAAAATAACATTTATGCTGATAAGTATTTCAATAACAAAGGTTATTCTAAGTTAATTTTTTGCCAAAATAATGTATTTAAATAATTTTTTTGTTATAATGCCCTTAAAACTATTTTATTCATGCATTCTATACTAACTAACACTAAATATTATGAAAATTATATATTTATGCGATTTTTTAAAATTACGGTTCCAAACGTAGTCGGATACCTTAAGGGTTGGAATGTCTAGTTTTAAACTTAGCAAACTACTTCCGCACAGTTCTTACAGTTATAGATTGAGTAAGTGAATGCAGGGTTTTTTGGCGCAAGAGCTAGTTTTGGCTATATCTTACAGCTACAGAACCTTCTCTGTAAACCATGCGTATCTTGTTTGCAGCTTGTGTAGCATCTTTGCCTATCCACCAAACGAATAACATTTTCTTTGTTAACATTACTTTGCTTTATAATATTGTTTTGAACTCATATTCAAAGTTTGTAAAACTGACGGCATTTAACGCATCACAATCAAACTTTTTAAAAATATACCTTAAGTGCTGTGTTTTAGAATGCAATTTGTTTTCAATCGTATTAAATATATTCAGATCTGTCCTTATTCCAAAAAGTGGCACGACCTTTCCAAATAACCAAATATTTTTTAGTGCCAGTAATTGAAGATCAACAAAACAACAACAACAAAAAAAAAAAATCCCGCATAAACAACAAAAGAAAGGGAGTCATGGTTTCTTTCCACTATTATATAAGAATCCAATTCCTTAAAAAATAATGGTGGATATAGTAAACGTTTCATATGAGGTTTTATTGAAGTTATTGATGATTACTTATATAAACCATAATATTTATTTTAATTCCTTTTATCGTATGGGTAAAAAAAACACGAATTGTACCAAAACTTTTAGAAACCAATTTAATTCTATTATGCATCTATTCTTGATCACTCTGAGTTATTTCTGCAGGAAATCAAATGGTTTGCAGATAAAAGGAAACCCAACATCAAAGATACTTCCATTATATAACACCAAAGAACTTTCTACTCGAGAGTCTTATAACGACTGGAAAATAAATCAAAACAGAAAATATACTGTAAGAAATATCCATATACATTACGTTTTTCTGTTTGGAAAAAAGACGTTATTTTATATGCGTCCTTGTTTTAAAAGGAGACTATGTTAGGATATGAGAAGTGAATATTTCTTTCTTAACAAAATTTCTGTAGGTAAATATACTACTTCGATACGGATTTTTCTTTTATGAAACGTTTCGTGAAACGTTTATTTTGCTTTTAAAAATATTGTCAAAAAGTGTAATAAATTTCCCAAATTTTTGTTTATAAATTTCATCCAAACGAATATATTACAAATGTGCATATATATACGAGTAGCATATTGAAAACTGTGATGTTTAAATAAGGTTATAAATAATATTTTTTTTATTCCATAAAGCTGCTGTAAACCCAAATAAGTACTTATTAAATGCAGAAATCTCAATACTATTTTAAGACTTCTTTTTTAGAATTTTGAAGAGACATATTTAGCCAATTTTTTTAGGCACATGCATGAAAAATGTACATTTCGTTTGTTTCTCAGAAAATTAATTTTTCAAGTCCATTCAATTAAGAAATTTCCAGGACCGCTTTAATGTATTTTTGGCCTACTTTTAACTTTAATTGGAAAATCGCTTTTTTCTCTTATATGAATACAATTTTTCTTGTCGAATTATCGTGCAACACTGTATATTTAAAGCTACTCTTTCTTTACTATTAAACGATAGCCAGATAGGGCTACTAGTTCTTTTGGAAGAAATTCTTTCTTCCAAAATATTAGTTCGAGTAAGATTGCCTGCACACTAGGCACTCTTATCTCCTTTGCAAGCTGCTGTAATGTGTTCTGATGTTTTAGGTATATTTCGTGTTCTCTTGTTTTGTGGAACGTAAAGGTAATTAAATAATATTTATTCCTGTATATATATCGCAATCTTTATTGTTTTAACCAAAAAAGAAAAAATAACAAACATGTAAATGATTGCAATAATCAAATGTTTCACTACAAACGCTTTCTTAAATTTTAACAAATATGCATTTGATATGTATGAGTAATAAATATTTCTCCTGACCACAGATTTTTGTTATTACAATACTTTTTATAATAAAAATTAACTTTCTTTTTAATATTAATTCATGAACACTTGTTTCAATATATTTTGAAATGTACTTATTTATTTATTAAATGATGAAAATAGACGAAAAGGTTGAACTTTTTTCGAATATTAGTGCGAACTATAACGTATTTTTAATGTCTAGTGATTTTTATTCAATATCTATAACCGTGACCTTTTTCTTCATTATATCAGCTTTTCGAATCCACCATTAAATGATATCTGAAAAAATGTAATGTTTATAATTTAAATTGGGAGTGATGTAGAAAATATGCAATTGAAACTAATTTTAACAATTAATCGTGAATAATAAGATAATTTTTCTGCTTTGTTTGTTTTTCATTTACAATTAGGTGCAAAAACATATAAATATTTTTGATCAATCTACATAATGGTGCAGGATATGATTTTCAGAGTTAGATCAATTTGAAATATTTATACTCTAAATATTTTTTTCGAGGTTGAGAAATTCTGAAATATTTTAAACCTTTTGAATAGAATTCATTCTTGAAGTGTTTTCCTCTATGAAATGAAAATGTATTTTAAATGAAATTTTAATCCCCATTTTTTAAAAAAATGATCGAATTAATCACTGGCTATATATTATTTGGTTTTAAGTACAGTAATTAATCCGGTGTTGTTTGCTGCTTAAAATGTAAAAGAAAATCAATTTAAATGAATTCTTTTATCCAATATTTTATGATCCGCTGTTGCCAGAAAATGTCACGAATTCGTCTTGGAAAATGCATAGGTGACAAAATATTCAAATCTTTTAAATTCTAATGCAAATAAAGTCACATTCACTTCAAAAATAATTAATTTCAGGAATACGATATAGCATTCATTTACTTAAATTTTTAAGGCTTTGTTGATTTTTTGAAATATAGGAGTTTCACATCAAATTAATTACACATTCAGTCGAAAGACACACATTAAATACGTAAATATAAGGGTGCATTTAACTCCGTTCCATTTTCCTATTATTGACAATACATTCTATTTTACTCTTGATAGTAACTCGAAGTTTTTAATTTAAAGTGTCTTTTAATAAAAAGACTTTTCAAACCTCTGATTGAGCCCGAAACGTAATTACAGGGAAATTAAATGGACTGTGATTAGAGAGTAAGGATATTAACGTCGTTTTATAAAGAAAAAGAGAACTATTGGCGACGGCCTTGTAATTCTGAATCTCGATCAACTGACGAGGACGACAACCTGGAGTAGGAACCCTTTCTCCTAACTATCCTACCACACCAACGGGAAGACAAGCCTCGACGGATTGAACGTGTATCGGGCACCTGTACACACGGTGGGTCCTTAGAGGCAACAGGACTCGAACTCCTGACATTCCGGCTACGAGTTTGCGACTACAACCGCCCCGATTGTTGTTGGAATTCTGAAAGTAATAACAAATATAGTTTTATAAAGGGAAAAAAATATTTTAAAAAATGATATATAATTAATGAAAACAAGTAACATAAAAAATTTTTTTTGAGTCAACTACTTAGGTCAAGAAAGAAATTTTTTATCTTAGTTAATCGAATTTAAACAATGAATTAATATTTGAAAAACTGTATCAACATCTTGTGTCATCCACTACAAGTTTAATCCACTACTACATTGGAAGCCAAGAAAAAAATTCGTTAGAAAAACTTACTAACGCCATCTGTTGGTGCTAGTTCTAACTGCGTCAGAAATAACGCACATTAAATTTAAAATATAAAAACAGAATTTAATTAATTAAATTAATTTAAACTGTATTGGCATCAAGTATTATCCACTACAAGTTAAAAAAATGTATTTGAACTTAAGTGAAGGAATAAAAAGTATTTTATTAACGATTGGAAATTTGAATAGGATATATAAATATATAATTATATATATATATTAACTAAAATAGCTAAATTAAATAAAACTATATTATTATATGAACTAAAATAGTAGGAATTAAAAAAAGATATTTAATACTTTTTAAAAAAATTTTATTAGAAAAATCTACACCGAGTACTTAATTAATTTTCCCAGGAAATGTCATACTTTAAAATAAGATAATTTAAAATATATAAATAATATTAAATTTGTAATTATATATTATATGTTTATCTCTTTACTCATCCTTAAATTTTCTTCAAATCGCTTCGATATTTATTTCCTCGATTATTACATTCTCGATTTAAATTCCAGTAAAACTCATTATTCCGATTTTCAATTTATTTTCGTGTTTAGTTGCAGTAAAGAAAAATAACTAAAGATAGATGCTGTTAAATAAAATCTGCTTAAAAGTTTTCATTTATTCAATAAATACATTTCTGATGGAAATTAAATCGCAAATTCCAGCAAAAATGTTTTTAAACTGCGATATTTCACTTTAATTATTTCTGAGTTTAATTTTGACTGTCAACACGAAGTAAATCGAAATGTGAAACAATTGTTTGTCAAAACTGACGCAGGAATAAAAAGGAAATTTTAATTAAGTTGTCACAATCTTGAATTCATATTATGTTTTAAAAGTTTGTATTTGTCTTTGCAGTCAATGCAATGTAATTAACATATTCAGTTTTACATAAAATTGTTGGATTTGTGTATCGAAGCCCTATTGCAATGATTTTGCCATTTGTCATGTAAAATACATTCCTGATTATGTCAGCGTTTATTACATTTGAGTAATTACAATGAACAAAGCAGATTTAAAAGAATGTTTTTTTTATTTTATTACCAATTGTTTATTGTCAATATTTTGCAAACTCTTTGATGACATTTTTACTAAAATCAAAATAAAATTTTCTGTTCGTTTTAATTTACTCAAATTGCAAGTGTTATTTAAAGTTACCTATTCAAGCAATTCATTTCATCTTGATTATTTATAAATTACTGATACCAGACCTAATCTCATTGCAAATAAGTGAGTAAAACTTTTTATATGATCAAAGGAAATGTAGGCAGCCTCCATGAAATCATTAATATGAAATGTTATTGATTTCCTTTCCTTTAGAAATTTAATGAGAGTTTTGAATTTGTTTTAGTTTTATGTTATCATTACACTATTTTGAATATTTAAACAATATAATAAATACAACATGTAGTATTACCATTCAATTTCTGATGTGTATGAGATGAAACTAATGTTAAAATTATTTGCCGAGTAATTAAAATATAATTCACGATAAAATGTTAATTTTAAGAAAATAACCGTGGAGGTAGCGTAAAATTTTGACTATTACTAAAAATAATCGAGAAATTTCTTTTTTTAAAAAATTTTTCTTAAGATTTCACAATTTAGTCAGTAAAAGTAATGCATTTCTATAGTGTTTTTTGTCCTTTCAAAGGTCATCACTATTGAACTGCGTCAAAAATCTTTCATCTATTTCTTAAAAAATGTCAATTTTGCTGTCAAATTTCAGACTCCGGAGTGTTTTTTAAATTCTGGAATAAGTAAAAGTCGCTTGGTGTGATATCTAGAGAATAGGGTTGTGGCGGTATCTAAATAAGCCAGTAACAGCCAGCCTCCAGACAGGAGTGATCACTTTTGTCTAGAGGTATGTTACGTGCTTACGAATCCGTAGGTCGTTGGTTCTAATCTTCAAACATTGGTGACCTTGGCTAAGCCTTCTGATGAGTCGTGGCGCCATCTACTCCCAAAAAAGAGCAATCAAAAGGCGTCAGACCCACTTGACGCAGCAAGCAAAGTCGTCAGACTCACTTGACGCAGCAAAAAGTTTTCAGACTCACTTGACGCAGCAAAAAGTTTTCAGACTCACTTGACGCAACAGTAACAACTCATAAGCTCGCCACATAACAACAAATATCTCATTCTTTCGCCTATCCACCGACTTACTAGTGGGGAATACTGTTGCGGTATCTAAATAAACCAGTAACAGCCTCCGGACAAGAGTGATCACTTTTGTATAGTGGTATGTTACGTGCTTACGAATCCGTAGGTCGTGGGTTCTAATCTCCGACAGGGTGGATGTGGCAACACAATTTCATTTCTGAGTCAACTCAATCTAATTTATGCATTGTCGGCACGAAGCCGGTCTTGTTTAAAACTCACGAAATTTCCTCGGTAGTATACAGTAGCAAATAATAATAATGATGATATATGCCCGCGCTTTTCAGGTAGTTTTTTAAGATAACAGGAGAAGAGTTATATACAACAACGACAACCACCCCAAAACAGGTACCAAAACCTTTCAAGCAGACTTCTGCACTTCAGCCCTCTCGCGGTGGGAGGAGGTGAGTCGCTGTGCTTCCCCTTGCAACAATGGGCTGTTCTCGAGGTCTATCCTTTCGAACTCGGGTTTCCTTCCAACAAGTCATACTGACACTATAAGCTGGAACTACTCCTCAATACAAGTGAACATGACCATCGAATAGTATATAAATAGTCAGTGGATGATAGATAATATATAAAGCAGTGATACTCAACCTGCGGCCCGAGCCTTTTTAGGAAGCCCGGCCATGACCTATTGCTCTGAGAAATTCAGTTATTTAAGAACAATATATTAAAAAATTGGTGGGAAATTCTTTGTGACAAGAAATCAAATATATCAGTTTTGCTTTTTTGCTGTCGATGTCGTCCGGCTGCGAATTGATATTCTTTTTCTATTTGTAGCGGTTACGGTCAGTGATAACAAACATCTGCAGAGTAGCGACAATTTTACGGGTGGAATTAATTTTTAACAATCTTTCATACATTGCAAGCGAAAAATATTCTAATGATTTCGAGGTTGACTGTTTTGTAGTGAAAAACAAACACGGATCAGTACTTGTTTGATTTGTCATGAAAGTGCTGTATTTAAAAATACTAGTAAACAGGAATCATTCAATGACACTTTTCCTCCAAGATCTCTTTCAAGAGATGTAAATAGGCTTTATTGAATATTCTTCGCAACAGCAACAAAGTGTTTTGTCAGTGGTAACGTCACAGCAGTAACAAACACATCCTATGAAGTTTGTTGTATTATTGGTAATCACATGAAATTTTTTACTGACTCAAAAATCTTGAAGGAGCGTTTCTTAAAACTTTAATTTAGTGTTAGTGACAAAAATAAAAAAATATAAAAAATAATAATTGAAAAAAGCAACACAGAGGAGTCATAATATTTTGATCCATTTTCCACGTTTTAAATTTCCAATGTTATCTTGGTCTTAAAGCGTCCTTCCCCCTTTTAGCCTCATGTTGCGGCCCACGGAAAATAGCTAACATATGCATGCGGCCCGCGCGAAATAGATAAAATATATATGCGGCCTGCTTGAAATGGCTGACATATGTATGCGGCCCAGCAGAAAAAAGGTTGAGTACCCCTGATATAAAGGAATAAAGGAGATCCTAGATGCTTGTGGACAAAATTGCTGCATTGATTCGTGCCAACGCCGTATTGGAATCAGTAATCCTTGAATCTATAGTGGCCATATATCTCTGTAAGGCAGTGCTTCTCAAACTTTCAATATAATTTGCGACCCAATATTCAATCATATTTTCCTCCCCCCCCCCCAACATACAGTGTAAGAATGTATTGAATTCAATAATACTATACTTTGATACTAAAAATGCTATACGAATTTAACCTCTTTACTGCCACCGGCGTATATAAACGTCTCACTCAGCCAAAACGTTGATTGCCATGGGCGTATATATACGTCTTTCCGAAATGCAATCTTCTATGTGCAGTACTATCCATAACATTATTACGAAGGCTTTGGAATGCAATAAAAGGACCTTGTCAGTGTTTGCGAAGGATTTACTTATTTCAGAGGAGTTTATTTATTTATTTTTTTCATCCCCCCCCCTCCTAATGCATCACATACTCGCGCCTATGTAGAAAACGGTAGCATTGGGGGGGGGGATCACGTAACTTTTAATTGGCAGTAAAAAGGGATTAATTATACACCGTACAAATTATCAAGATAAGTGTTAAAGTTTGTATAACCCTTTAAGACCCAACGCGCACGAACGTGAGGGTTAGATATTCTTATACGTTTTTGCTTCTGGTATAGTCGTATGTAAGAAAATCTCGAATCCAACGATTGAGCATACTTGCAGAAAGTGTAAAGTATCACTTTTTATCAAAAGACGATGGTTGTAGTCTATATTTTACTGTCAGCTGGCAAATGTAGCTTTGTTTTCAAATACAACGAAAATGCGTTTTCTTTTTATTTGTCGTAAAAAGGTAATTATCAATATATTTCTAATTGCATATATATAAATTTTTGTGCATTAATGTTTAAGTAATTGCAAAATTGGAAAAATATTAATTATACTCTATGAATGTTGCTTGTAGGACTAGGAATTTTATTACCCGCACGATCGTGTGGGTTGGGCGTTACTTGAGTCACTGCAGCTATAAATGCAAGTTCTTGCCATGAAAGTTTTCTTATCTGTTTCGGTAATATTGCTAGAAGCCTAAATAAAAACGAAACATATTGTTATATAATTAATGCGTTTACTTGGGGGTTGTCATGGACGAGTCCCTTTTTTCTTTCTCTCGCTCTTTTTTGCAATTAATTTTCTCTTTCATATATTTGTTGAAAGGTATGGCATTTTCATTTTTTTACCCAGATATCTGCATCCATGTCTCTTCCTCCCTTTCCCCTTAAAATATCTGGGTTTTCCGGTGGGGTTAGTAAGGTGAGGTTGAAATAATTATATATTTTTTAAATAATAACATTTTTGATATATTTTATTATTTTTTATGGAATACTGTGCTAACTAAGCCAAAAACTTTTTCAGGTGTCTCAAAGGAGAAGAATTCTCACACAAGAAGAAATTTTGCAACTGATGAGTAAATCAGATTGAACTCTCTTAGATCAGTACTTAGTGATCGCTTAGATCAGGGGTACTCAACCTTTTTTCTGCTTGGCTGCATACATATATCAGCTATTTCACGTGGGCCGCATACGTATGTTAGTTATATCACGCGGGCGGCAACATGAGGATAAATGGGGGAGAAATGTTGATCAAAATATTATAACTCCTGTTTTGCTTTTTTTAATTATTTGTTTTACATATTTTATTTTTGTCACTAACACAAAATTGGAAGATATTAAGAAACACTGTTTCACAATTTCTGCATCAGTAAACGGTTTCATATGATTACTAATAATACAACAAATTTCATAGAATGCCTTTGTGACCGTTGTAATATTACCACTGACAAGATACTTTGTTGCTTTTGCAAAGATTATTTAAGAGAAAACCTATTTATCACCCCTTGAAAGAGATCTTCGAGGAAAAATGGCATGGAAGGATTCCTGTTTACTGGTATTTTTTAAATACAGCACTTTCGTGACAAACCAAACAATTACTGTGGTCCATGTTAGTTTTTCACTACAAAATAGTCTACCTCCCAATCGTCTTAAAACGATCTATTTTCTTCGAATATTTTTCGCTTGCAAGATAAGAAAGATAGTTAAAAATTAGTTCCCCCCATAAAATGGTTGCTACTCCACTGTTGCCTGTTATCACTAATTGTAACCGTTCCCAATAGAAAAAGAATATCAATTCGTACCCGTACGACACTGACAGAAAAAAGCAAAATTGATATATTTGATTTCTTGACGAAGAATTTCCCACCAAATTTTTAATACAATGTTCTTAAATAAGTAAACTTCTCAGAGCAATGGATTATGACCGGGCTAATTAAAAAGGCTGGGTGGGCCGCATGCCGCTCGCGGGCCGCAGATTGAGTATCGCTGGTTTAGATGATGACAATGCTGCGAACGAAACATATGAATCACGTATACTGAAAGGAGAAATCAAGTTCAGATGAGAGCGATGAAGAAAAACATGGAAATATTTGAAATGAAAAGACAATTTCGTATCATTCTTTACCAACCAACAAAGTCTCTTGAACACATTCACTTCATTGTTTTAGCTGTTGCAAACTTTTGGTTTCTGTGCAAACAAGATGCAATACCAAAAACAAAATTCCCCCAAGAATCAAAATGGATCGTTTAAAATTTAAATTTGAGGTAGTTGAAGCTCGTCAGCAGTTCCTCCATCTACTAACAAAAGTATTTTAACTGATGATGAAGATAACAGTGTTATGTGATTCCACTCGCAAAAAGACCGAAGTGTTATGATCCACTTGCTATACATGTCATGCCTTTAATCCTGACCATTCCAGGATAAAAAGGCTTGACACGTATAACAATTTTTGATGTGTTGATGACATTTCAAGGCCTCGCAAGTGCAAATTTGAAAACTACTAAAGTAGTTCGAAAACATGTTGTGAGAAATGCAATATATATTTATGCTTATCAAAAAAACAAAAACATGTTTTAAAGATTTCCACAGGAAACAAATAATGAGTCAATAAAATAATTAATTTTACATCAATAATATTTCCTAATTGTAACAATTTTAACTGAATTAATTGTGTTTCTTCCATCAATTTAGAGCCAAAAAATGTAAAATTTCACAGGTGCCGATTTCACAGAAAACGTCCATCCCGCACAATCGTGCAGGTGCCGTCTATGTTCCGGAGGGGTGGGGGGGGGGGGGGCGGGAATTTTTTTATTATTTTTTTTCCCAGTGTCATTGGTTTGATGTAGTATTAATAACCAGAAGAATCTGATATGTAAAGATAAAAATAATTCGGGTCTTAATGGGATATAATTTTATATATGATAAGCTCATGGGTCACACTGGTAATTATTAAACTTGTATTGTATAATTATGTGTAATAATACAATACTATACTATATATATAATTATTGTATGTAACTTGTATGTAAACTTAGTATTGTCAAATCTATATATATAAAAGTGAATGTGTGTCTGTTTGTATTCGATAGATTCAAAATCCATACATCCAATCACCGTGAAAATTTGAAAATTATTAAGTATATCCCCGGGAAGGTTTTTGAAATTTTTTTTTAAAATCCTAGTTGGGTTTCTTGTGCTCCCAAACAAATATCCCCAAAATATTAAAATAACATTTAATCTATATATATAAAGGAGAAAAGCGACTCACTCATTGACTAATCACGATATCTCCGGAACTATTAAACCTTGAAATTTGGTAGGCAGGTTCCTTTCATGGAGTTCCTTTCAACAGCTAAGAACGGATTTCGCAAAGATCGAACCCCAAGGGGCGTTATAGATAATTAGTTCCTAAATTAAACTATTAAATGTACAGTCTTGAAACTTGGTACACAGATTCCCTTCATAGAGTAGAGATCCCCTACAAAATGATTTCTACGAAAATTGACCTCCAAGGGGCGTTCTACATAATTATTTCCATTTTTAAACTATTAGACTTACAGTCTTGAAATTTGGTACGCAGATACCTTTCATGGGGAGCAGAAATTCGTTACAAAATGGGTTTTGTGAAAATCAAATCCCAAGTGGCGATGCGGGGGCCTAAGAGGCGTTATACATAATTATTTCCATTTTTAAACTATTAGACTTACAGTCTTGAAATTTGTTAAGCAGATACCTTTCATAGCGTAGAGATCCGCTACAAAATGGGGTTTTGAGAAAATTGACTTCTAAGTTGCGTTGTGGGGGCCAAAGGGGCATTCTACGTATTTATTTCAATTTTTAAACTATTAGGCGTACAGTATTGAAATTCGGTAAGCGGATTCCCCTTTGATAGAATAGAGAACCGTTAGAAAATGAGTTTTGAGAAACTTGAATCCCAAGTGGCGTTGCGGAGACTTAAAGGGGCGTTATAGAGAATCATTTCCGTTTTTAAATTATTTGATGGACAGTCTTGAAATTTCGTAAGTGGATTCCTTTCCCGGAGTAGAGTTCCGCTACAAAAGGGGTTTTGTGAAAATCGACCCAATTGGTGTTGCAGAGAATTAAGGGGCGTTATAGGTAATTATCTCCTTTTTTATACTATTAGACGTAAAATCTTGAAATTGAGAAAGCAGATTCCATTCATTGAGTAGAGATGTATTATAAGATAAAATGGGTTCTATGAAAATCGCTTCCTAAGTGGCTTTCCGGTGCTTAAGAGGAAATATAGATAATTATTTCCATTTTTAAACTTTTAGACGTACAGTCTTGAAATTTGATATGCAGATTCCTTTCAAGGAGTAGAGATCCGCTACAAAACAGGATTGGGGAAAATTGACCCCCAAAGGGCACTGAGGAGGATTAAGGACATAATAGACAAATATTTCCTTGTTTCAACTATTAGACCCATCTGCTTGAAAATTAGAAGGTATGTTCCTTTCATGGAATCGAGTTCTTCTAACAAAGAGTTTTGCGAAAACCGACCCCCCCCCGAAGGAGTGGGGTTGCGAGGGGTTAAGGAGAGTTATGGAAAAATTCCTGTCTTTGTGAATTTAACCCATTTACTTGAAATCTGTTGATCACGTTTCTTTAGTTGAATAGAGTTCCACTAAGAATGGATTTTACGGAAATCAACTCCAGGGGGAAGTGGGGGGATTTATTGGGGCATATTGATAGACAAAATTCCTGTTTCCGAACTACTAGGATGCAATAATAAAATTTGGTTTGCACGTTTCTTTTGTTGAATTGAAATCTGCTAAGAATGCTCTCAACGAGGTTACGGGGTGTATTGATGATAAAAATTCCGTTTTTGCTCTATTACATTTAGATCTGAAATTTAGTAAGCATGTTTATTTTATGGAGTAGAGATCTACTGAGAGAAAGTTGCTTTGGTGGAAATCCACTTGATTATTGGGTTAAGTAAACGCAAAAAAATCTTTCTACTTCTATTTCAGATATTAATAGAAAGTAGAAATAATAAATCTGTCCTTTTTATATCAAAAGGCGAGAGTTACAGCTATAAATATATTTTTCAATAGAATCGAATTCTTAATGCTAGATATCAATAATTTATATATATGTAAACAGTATATATTCATACAACATCGTGAAATACCCAGTGAAGCGGGTGGGTAACGGCTAGTTAAGTATAAAATGCAATGTGCATTACTGATACATTTATAAGTGTATTATATCAGTGCAAATGTGTATTCTATATTTTGTTATGTCAGTATATATTTTGTTTGTTTACTTTCAGTAAATAAATAATTTTTTAAAGGAAATATTTTGTTTTCGACTTTTCATTATGCCCCTGATAGAGTTATCATTCCTCCCCATAGGAATTACATTACTAGCGGGGCAATTAACGCTTTGGCTGAGTGAGACACTTATATATGCTGGTAGCATTTAAGAGATTACAGTCGTATTGTAGTTTTCGCTTCAAAGTATAGTATTATTGAATTAAATAAATTTGTTATTCTATGGATGGGGAGGGGCGTGATGAAAATTATGATTGAATATTGGCTCGCAAATACTGAAAGTTTGAGAAGCACTTGACTAATGGGATAAAATGTTTCACTTTCTTAACTGTGGCTCCTACCTCCGCAAGTAATGGTCTTCTACTTCTTGGAACTCCGTAGTCAATTTGAAAATTCCTTTTTCTTCCTCACAACAGCGTCATATGATAAGCTATCATTTACATAAATAGCTATCGTTTCATCATTTATTTTCTGGGCACTGCAACTCTTAATGAAAGAGCTTAATCAGACTTCTCACCATACTGTGAAATAAAATTATTATTTAAATTAAAATCCATCCACATTAAAAATAAATCAATTCAATCCATATTTTAAATATTTAATTTTTTAAACCCATATCTAAAATAACATTTAATAAGTAACTTGCATTTAATATGTAACAGAATACGACTTTTCTTAAAGGATCTAGACTAAACTTTAGTCAGATAATTTAATGTTTGATAAATAAAAAAAGTGTTCTATAGTTTTCATCATTTTATATACTACAGTTTCTTTGGATTTGAAAGGAAATTTTTGAAATCCTTGAGTCCATCTGGAAAAAACACACACATTTCGACCACAAAAAAATCATATAAAATTTAAGGTATCCTACTACGTTCGGAACCGTGATTTTGCAAAAGCGTATAAATGGATGATATTTATGATATTTAGTGTCACAGATTATAAAATGGATATAGAATTGTTTTAAGAATAGTATGACAATAAAAAATTATTTAAGTACTATATTTTGACAAAAAATGAACATAGAATGACCCATTTTCAAAATATTCACCTTTTGTGAAAAATGCTTCTATTATATAATATTTTGCCTGTATATAGCTCAGACCTCTGTACAGAGGCTCAACTAGAATTTTTGATATATATAACTTAGAAGTGGGTGACCATGTTTTACGACAACAGAGGGGAGAAATTTTAAGAAAAAAACGCCGATAGTTATTTCAAATGGTTGTAATTATGAAAATAATGTGAATTTTTCAAAATTCGTAGTCGAGCCTTTGTACAGAGGTCTGAGCTATATATTGGCAAAATATTATTATAATAGAAGCATTTGTCACAAAAGGAGAACATTTTGAAAAAAGATTATTCTGAGTTAATTTTTTGCCGAAATATTGTATTTAAGTAATTTTTTTTGTCAAAATGTCTCCTTAAAACAATTTTACACATGTATTTTAATCTAAGTGACACTAAATATCATGAAATTTATCCATTTTTGCGCCTTTTTAAATCAGGGTTCCGAACGTAGTCGGATACCTTAACGGGAAAAATATTGTTAAATAGATAAGTAATCGAAAAAGTTATATAATATTTTTCCTAGCGTATTAATAGTTATTAAATAAATAATGACAACTTTCAGGTAATGAAAAAGATATGTCCTCAAATTGTCTGTAAGAGAAATGAGTACTCACGGAATGTTTACAGAGGATCTCTGGGGGAAACACCTGAAAGGAGGTAATGGACAATGATCCCATTTATCACATCTTTACTAGTCTAATGAAAGACCGACAACAACAACAAAATAAAAGGTACGTTAGGTAATCAAACCATTTATTCAAGATTATGCAGAGTAATTATTGTTTTGTCGCTATTATAGATTCATTTTATGTTCTAATTATACCTTACAATAAAACAACCAATTAATAAAATATAAAAAAATATTAAGTAAATTAAGCCGCTATTTTATTAATTATAAAAAAATATTTTTGTGTGATGTTAATTATAATCAAACATAACTACAATTCTCTTAATTATTTTATGAATGTGTGTTATATATATGTTAATGTTACTGCAATACATGAAGAAAAAGAACTCAATAATTGTCCTTTTACCCAGGAGTCCTCCATGAAAGAAATGAGTAAACTCTCTTGCTCTTTTAATATCTTATTTTTACTAATTTTTGGGGAAATTAATTACATTTTATGTCAGAAGATCAAACAATTAATTGTAAAGAGATTTTAAAGTTTTCATAAAATAACTGTTATAACTAGATGTTATTCTCTTCCCTTTCTGTCTTTTGATGCCTAACGGAATGATTAAGAGGAGTTGGAAAGCTAAAATCTTATTTTTTTCACAATTCGAAATAGTATTTACATTTTCAAGTTGTATAGAATTTAACCTTTCTTAAAATACCTTACTTTAACCTTTAGGGTAATTAGAAGCCCGTAAAACCTATTTTTAAATAATCGTTGAACCTGGGCTACACCCATTTGAATGGTGTGAAAAATGTAAACAAAGTACTTCGTTTTTGCTTAAAGGTTGAACGTCTGATATAAACCAAAGCCTTTTATTTTTTTTATTTCCTAGCTGATTAGAAGCCTCACTGAATGCATTAAAATCAATTTATCTCAAAATGTAAATTTTTTTCATGTTCAATATAACTTTTCTGAGAAACTACTGTTCACAGGTATGTAAATTTTTTGTGATACATTTATAATGATGGCTAATATATACTGAAATGAACTTTTTGTAAAAAACTCAAAAATGTATTTTTGACAAATTTTCTCATGTGAAAAATGTTCACTATGTTTGATAAAATATTTTATAAATTATGAAAAAATTCAAAATCAGCTAAAAGCTTATTTCAGTATAATGAAAAATGTGTACTTAAATTGCATGAAAGATTTCAAGCATGCACATATAACAGATTTTGAGAAAAGGTTAATTGAAAACAGACAATTTAACATTATCAGTCTAGAGGTTTCCGACTCCCCTTAAAAGCACTAGATTATGTTGATTTAGCATCCTATATGTGATATTTAATTTGAATAAGGAGTTTTTTTATTTGCATAATTTTTGTAACTGAATTTTAAATTGAATGAATTTTAATATATGTTAAAAATATTATTTTATCTACAATGGGGAGGGGGGATAATAGAAGTGATACGTGCACTGGACTCCAAAAATCAAGACCCGCTAAGTAGAGCAGCTGATAAATTTTAAATCTGTGAAAATAAAAAGTTCTCACGTTAGCATTATATTGAAGTTTCTAAGTGGTATGCCAACTTAGTATTCGTTCTCGTCATTTAACCATGATTCAAAATTATGAGTTCTGCCAACAATAGTCCTCCAATAGTTACTAAGTACGACATTAATAAAAGAAATCAATACATTCAAAAGTTAAGGCCCAGCAAGTCTTTTGCGCCAAATTGAAAACACATAGAACTATGTACATTGAAATGTACGTAAAAATATGAGATTTTGGAAACATTGTGCTAAATTGTCAATCACTAGAATGGGAAACATTGTTTATACACATGGAGGTACCCTTATAGTAGCTCATTTAACAGTTTTAAGGAGGAAGATTTAAAGATTGTCTACGAAGATAGTTCCGAAGATACTCCATCGTATTGAGATTCGGAGATCAAGTTAGCTTTTGCATTCGCACCAAACTTTGTTCTCAAGATATTGATTAACAATCGATAAAACTGAAGTATTTTATTTCCTTCTTTTTTACGTTCACCTGTATATGAAAAAAACAAAAACAACTTTTCTTTGTGATAATATAAACTGTTCTGAACAAAACATGCTAAAATTTCTCATAAATGTTGCTCTGAAATCTAGATTTGAAACTCAGCAATATATGAAATAATAGAATTGAGGGAATTTTTCTTAATTAATATGTATTTATTAATGCTACTTTGATCACAAAGGAAGATTCATTAGGAACATATTTTTCCTATATTATTAGTAGAATTTAATATATTTAAAACAAAAAATTATATTACCTACTAACTAATTCTTTTTATTACGAAACTGATTAAACTTATTTTATCTTGCACCACGTTCGCACCCCTTGATCGTGGTTCAAAATTACGAGATACGTCGCTAATAGTTCCCACGTTGCTTTATAGCAGGGGTGGGTAGACTCTTACATGGCACGGTCTACTTTAAATTTTTTCAAGATGTTGCGGTCCACCTTGTGATGTAGGTGTGATAAGAAAAAAAAATTAAATTTTAACAATAATAAATACGGAATATATGTACTTACTTACATAACTGCAGTAGAAAAACTTAATCTTTTAAAGCTACGTTTTAAGTAAAACGCAAAATACACACATAATAATCATACCCATAAATTTAATATTATCAAAAGATACATTTTCAAACAATTCACAATATATCAAAAAATAAATAATCTTCACTTAAAATTAGTTCTCGTAGCCATAGTCTCAGTAAAAGACTTAGTCTTCATATTATCCGCCGCAATCTTGAATACCTCGGTATATAATTACTAACTGCTAATCTTGCCCTGGATTCTAAGTGGTCATCTGTGAAACGGGAATGATATGTTGTCTTAATCATATTCTTCGTTTAAAATGTAGATTCACACATATAGGTAGAGCAAAAGAAAGATGTGAAATGAATTACAACTTTTTAAAAAATTGTGGGATACTTTACTTCGACTATCAGATTCCAAAAGTTATTTTTTACCAATTACGTCTTTTTGAAAGAGAAAAAAAGCTTCGTTTTCCTCGAGAGCATGTAACATATTTTTAGTTATATTTTTCACATCAATATTGCCAATTGGGTAACCCATGAATGCAACTTTTGATTCTAGTTGATTGAAAAAGTTTCTCAAATTTGTGTCTCTTTCATTCACGGGTGTTTCCATTATCTTGATAACCACCTGTGTTTCTTTTAGTATGCTCATCTAACGTTTTAAGTGAAGGCGGTCACTCCAAAATGTCTTAGTGTTCCACCGGTCGATCGCGATCGACTTAATGCTTATCCCGGCGTTATAGTGCGCCGTTTGTAAACACTCACCCACCCCCAACGTATTACATTTATTTTTATTTTTGTTCTCACATTTGTATCAGTAATTTACAGTAGTTATTTCATCATGAAAAGTGAAGTATAATGCTATTTATGAAGCATCAACATCTGGTCAATTTGCTGTATACTTTTAAGAAACGAGGCAAAATCCATTATTGTGGTTTATTTCAATATATTTTGCTAAGCGAATACATATCCAACTTAAATTTTTATGCGTGATATTATATCTCATAATATATTTCATTTTTTCTTTGCTATAGACAGACATTCACAAAATAAATAGCAATAGCAATGCGTAATGCCAATTGGAAGTGAAATAAATAAATAAAAAACAAGAACAGAAGGCTTATGTATTGATTGTCAGTGTCAGCAAAAATGGCCTCAAAACAACACTTAAAATGGACAGTTTTATGATCGCGAAATAATGACGCTTCGAAAAGTTGCCTTCACGGGACATAAAGTGTATATCCACAGATTTTCTGTTTTGAGTAGCAGCATCAGCTACCAGAAATACCAAATAAATCAAAACGATACTTTTGTTTCCGTTTTTTCCTGTGATTCTCATTAATATCTTTCTTTTATTGTAGTTTATCATCTTAAGAGATATCGCACAAAATAAATAAAAAAGTGGGTCATATATTTCAAACAGAATTTAAATGAAATAAATCTTTTTAAATGGCTAATAAGTAAACTTTTTACTATAAGTGTCTTATAATTTCAGTTCCAAATATATTACTTGCCAATGATATTGAAATATTGCAAGGTTATACGCTACATATTTCGTTGTTTATTTTAACACAGTTAATTGATTGCTTTTATTTTCAAATATTTTAGAGACCGAATGAAACATCAACTATAAGTTTTATTCTGGTTTTATAGTGTTAAAGAAAAAAAAAGCTTTAAAAAGGAAATTTTAAGTGATGTTAAATAAAACTGATGTAATTATTTTAAACTGAAAAGTAAATTAAATTTTTATGTGTGTGAACATGAAAATATTTTATAATAAAGTTGTTTACTTTATGTTTAAATCTATATTCTTTATACTTAAACAGCTGTATTTTTTAGCTGTATATTTAATACAGGCGGATTCATAATTATGTTTACAATTATATTCTATTTCATTTCTTTGAAACATAATATTTTCTCGTGGATATAATAATTTTTTGTTTAAGTTAGACTAAACTTTTTGCTTTTAGTTTAAAATTTTTATGTACTAATCAAAATGAAGTTGTAATAGTGACTGTCTAAAATCTTTATGATGAGAAATTTCCTGTAGTTTGAGATGTTGCGAATTTATTGTATGATTTATATCACTGTCTTTTTTTAAAAAAATTTATTAATTCCATTTGCATTAAAAAAAAGAATCCTTAAACTAAAACATCATCATTATCATGAATTTAAAATAAAAAAAAATAAAATATATATATATTTCCCCCTTTTTTCCCAAAGTAGTTGAAATATAGTCAACATGAAAATATTTTCTGAATATAATTTTCTGGATATAATTTAAATAATTACTGTTGGAAAAATTGTATGCATCTTAATAGCTTTTTAAAATTATTTTATTTTACATTTTCTTCTCTCTCTCTCTCTCTCTCTTTCTCTCGTAATCCTTTATTTTTTACAAGATACAGCATCTAAACTAGAGGAATCTTTTTTTCAACTTCCTCTATTTATACTTCTGCAGCTCCTTTGCATTTTCAAAATTTGCTATTTGTTTTTCACGACAATTCATAACCTTCTTTCATTCTTATTTTAGCTTTTTATACATTAACACGCATTTCTTTTTATAAAAAATATCATTAGTAGCATTTCGAGTCGGTTATAAATGAGAATAAAAACAAGATCTTTTTCCCTGCGTGTGAATAAAGTAATTATTGATTTCATTTTTTTAAAACTCCGTCTTAATGCTTAATATAAATTTAAGTGGAGAAATTTGATCTATTCTGATAAAGAAAAAAAAAGACTTTAGGTTCGCGCGCTCGCGATTCTTGATATTTTATTATTAATGTGACACAAAAATAATGGATTCTTTTATCTTCCAACAATTTTTTCACCATTTTTCGGTTGACTCCTTTAGAAAACCGTTTTGTATTTTTCCGGTTATATGAATATGGATCAGGAAGTCTCGAAAAAGTCTATGTACAAAAGAATTGCTTACCCTTATCCCCGTGTCCTATGTTTGGTTAGTTCTCCATCGTTAAAGGTATCCAACTACTTTAAAATCATAATTTTTTTAAAAAATTGATACATTTTTTGTGATTTTATTTTAAAGGTCATCTTATTAGTTTTATAAAAATACCAAGTTTTTTTATTTTCCGTTCACTAGAACAAAAACTACAGGTGTTTTCTTTAAAGCAAATGTCACAACTTTACATAAGATGTCAAACTTTGAAATGCGCTTTGCTCGAAATCTGTTTTTTTTTCGAAAAGATCAAACAGGGACAACGATTGCTCAAAAAGTTTTTGAAATAATTTGCGGAAATTTTGTGTGTATGTTATGTATAACAGTAGTAGTGTTTCAACCTTCAGATTTATCAATCACTGTTTTATTACAAAAT
The DNA here is from genome assembly GCA_019973955.1 of Trichonephila inaurata madagascariensis. NCBI lineage: Eukaryota > Metazoa > Arthropoda > Arachnida > Araneae > Nephilidae > Trichonephila > Trichonephila inaurata. The sequence continues at coordinate 679,569 of BMAV01014951.1, forward strand.
TTACAGTTCTTTATATGAATGTAATCACTGTTTTTTTTGGCAATTTCATATAATAGCTGAGATAAAATGCTCTAATTTTTGTAAAAATTAAAATATCTCTGATCCTGAAGGTCATTCCAAAAAGAAGTAGCAAAGTAATGCATCAAAATCGAAAAATTGAGAATTTGTTCATTTACTATTTGTACAGAGCGGGCCCCCTTTAAGTAATTTTTTTTGTAAATTTTTACCCATTTTTTCCCATTTTATTAGTAATAAGTTATTTTTCTCTTCTTAAGGGGACACAGTACGATTCAACTGACAAAAATCGGTCAAAAAATCAAATGTAATTTTTCTATCCTAAATTATTCTTTATATACTTTTCTATAACCTCACACAATTTGAAAACTCTAAACTTAAAAAACGCAGAATTATGATAGCTTTTACTTTCATTTTTATTCACATCCCTAGGGCAAATCAAAACTTTTCACTTCACAAATTTTTTTTCCTTAAAAAGTTAAATGGCTAACTTTTTATGAAATTTTGAGCACAAAATCTGTTTTACATAGTATACACACATAGGAAGCAACCAAAAAATGTTTGAAAATCCTTAAATTAAAAATTTTTGCTTAATTTGTATCATGTCCCCTTAATTTTTTAGACTTTTTTTCTTAAAACGTGCTAAATAAATCTAAACACACACACACACACACACACACACACACA
>BMAV01014952.1:13479-31177 GCA_019973955.1 Trichonephila inaurata madagascariensis
TGGGTGGTAATTTGAGAAAATGTTTGGCTTCACTAGCTACGTGCAATACGCCTGAGCTGTTTCTTACCACGGACTGTCAAGGCTAATTGTCCTTTGCAGTTTTCCCCCCCCCCCCGAACGCTCTAGTAAATTTCACTACTAAAACCTTACATTTTGTGAATGGTTTGGATCAAGTCCAAATAAATCTAAATGTATCTTAACTACGCTGGCCCAAATTCGATTTTTTCTTTTCCCTAGGATAGAAATGCCGTGCCATTGGACAGTCAAAGGTGGCCGGGAGCAGAAATCCCTTATGTCATCGATGAGTCATTCAGTAAGACCATTCATTTTTAGATTTGAAAAAAAATTAATCAAATTTTAACTTTATTATTATTTTAAAAGTTAAAGGTATTGATCTACGCAGAATAGACGTTAGCAAGATAATCAACCAAATGTTATCAAATAGCGGATTAATTCATCGTTCAAAGTGAATGGTGAGTGAATAAGTGAATATTAACGTCGCACTGTTCAGCTACACGAGGGCTTTTGGCGACGGACCTCATAATTTTGAACCATGGTCAAGTGACGAGGACGACATCTGAGCTGGCACCCCTTCTCTTAACTACCACACCAACGGTAGGACGTTTGAACTTTCGACAGGTTTAACGTACATCGCTCCCCTACACGGCGGGTCTTTAGTGGTACTGGGTTCGAACTCGTGACAAGCCAGCCTTGACCACTAGGCTACCGCGACGGACCACATACCTCGCGGATGACTCATCTCAGATGGATAGGTGAATAAGTCAAATGTACTTCAAAAAAATCACCACTATAGTATCCGAGAAGTCATGGTCTTGTGAGTGGCGTTGTTGTAGTTGAGTCATGATGCCCCTGAAGTCATCTAGTGTAAAATGGCTCTGATACACGTTAAATGTGTCAGGGCTCAAAGCTATCACGTTGCCATGGTGAGGTAGTTTGGAGAAGGGGCTCCAGCTCAGCTGTCATCCCCGTCACTTGATCATGGTTCAATGATTGATTGATTGAATATTAACGTCGCACTGTTCAGCTACATGAGGGCTTTTGGCGACGGACCACGTAATTTTGAACCATGGTCAAGTGACGTGGACGACACCTGAGCTGGCACCCCCCTCTCCTAACTACCACACCACACCAACGGGAGGACGTTTCAGCTCTCGACAGATTTAACGTGCATCGCTGCCCTACACGGCGGGTCTTTAGTGGTATTGGGCTCGAACTCGTGACAAGGTAAGCCATGGTCCGATACCTATACCACTCGGCTACCGCGGCTACTGATCATGGTTCAAAACTACGAGGTTCGTTGACAGCACCCTTCATGTTGCTTCACATTGCGATGCAAATGAAAATCAAATCTGGGCATATTTAACGTGCATCAGCCCCTACATAGGGCGAATCATGAGTGATGCTCAAACTCTAACCCACGACTCGTTAAAAACAATGCCGTCCAGGCCACGAACTCATTGTAATTGAGAAAAACTAGGTGAAAAAATAAGAAAATGCATTTTTTAAAAAGTTACAGATCATTACACACACAGCAAATTTCAAATTTGTTATTAATTTTTTTTATTATTAAAAATATTTGTTTGTGAAGTTAACTTCTTTTGGCATGGTAGGAAAAAATTTCGTTACGCGTTACCCGTTAAACGTAAGGTAGGGATGTATTTGCGTATGTGGGAGTATGTATAAGTGTTTGCCTGGGTCTTAAGCATTTATGTATGGTCTAGTTAAGCATTTATGTATATAAGTGAGTGAGTATATATCACTGATGACAGTTTAAATAGTTCGCATGAATTTGTCGGATTACCTTGTCAAGATATCAACGCGACAGGAAGAAAAACATCAGCTGAGGGTATGCGATAGCACATACGTCGTAGAAGAAATATTGTTGAATCCGAACTAGTTTAGGAACCCCAGAGCATCAAGTACCATATCTTGAAGGAAGTGAAGATGCTACTCTGTCACATTACAACGATTTTTATTGTCATCGACTTGCTCATGAAGAATTCAAAATGAACCACAAGTCTTTGATAATTATACAATCCAATACATATAAGCCAAAGAAGTTAACTTCTACCGAGTGTTCCCACTGATACACGCGCACATTTTTTTAAATTTCAAATTATTAGATGAGGTGGGGTGAGATTAAAATTTAAATAAATAATTATTTCTAGAAAGCTAACAGAGATTGAGAATGCTATTTTTCATAAAGATTCGTTTCAATTTATTAAACTGCAAATAAAATACATAGATGGTTATTTTTGTATCCAAATCAACTCATGCTTTTCTTTTTTTTAGTTTGCGAGCTGTATTAGAAAATAAATAATCTAAAAACTAAGAACACTGATACAAATTGGAAATTTAAGGTGTGCGGTTTATTTTCATAAAAATAATAATTGCATGTTATGTTACTATTTAATGCGATTAAAAAAATGCAAATTTGAGAACATTAATTTCTGCCTTCAACTTTATTGCAATATATGCAGAATATATATTTATAATTAACGTTTCGTTTTCATAAATTTTTTGCAATAGCCATGACAAAAATAATTTTAAAAAAAGGAAATATCGATATTTTAGTCAAAAAATTAATATTTAATATATCTGACTAATTTTTTTACATCTAAAAATTGTTTCAGGAAGTTCCAGAGATGTTTCTCACCAAATTTGATAAATGTGGTTCCGTTGGAAAAGTACTAGCGTGTAGAGAAAAATTTCCTACTACTATATATACCTCCTGGAACTACTTTTATTAGAAATTATAATTTAAAAAATTAAAAAACACCCTTTTATAGAGTTAATCGAACTCAGTTCTAACTTAATTTTTTAGTCGCCAAATCTAAAATTAGTCGCCAAACCTGAAAATGGTAAATCGTTATTCCTGATGATCCTGATCAGGACAATGGAACAAAATTATTAAATTTTCGTGTTGTCATCGGTCCTGGACAGGTGAGCAAAATTTCGAATTAATCTGACCTTTTAAAGTGGGTAAGAATTGAGTTCAAATATTCCGTTACATACAAGTTGAACTTATAAAAGGGTGTTTTAATAACAGTTTTTAAAAATATAGACACACTTCTATGCCCGTAGACCCCAAGAACCCATTTTCTATCCGTGTTTTTGCAGTCATGAATCATCTCGGACAAATTTCTTTTTGCTCATCACTTCCTTTTCAAGCAACTAGTGGCTCTCCCAAATGGGACAACAAGTAAGCAAATAAGAGTTGAGCAGTGATTGTTTTGACGACAAATGCATTACATCATGAAGGCGCATCGACAAAACCTCCGCAATCCAATTTCGCGTACTACCTCTTCAAAGTCAGCGCGTCTGGAATGTGAGCAATAGGTATTGATATAATTTTCCATGATTGAGCACCCACTCTAGGCCTCTTTCCATCCCATAGCATCAGATAAAGAATTAGTTCCTAATATTACAGATAATATTCCCATTATTCATTGTTGTTGTTGTTCTGTCCAAGTAGTGCAGAGAAACCAAATGGCGCCGAAGTCGTCAAATTGAACTTACAATTTAAAAAACCTTTGATGAATGAAGCAGGTGATGGTCCGTGGGGCTTAGATCCATATTGTGAAGTTTAGCCAATATAGAAGGACAATTAAAAATATGATTAGGAGAAAGTTGCATGTTAGAACAGTGATTATAAGTATTATAACTTCTTTGGCCATTGTTCATTAAAAGTGACAACAAAAATGGTTCTTTTTATTCACACATTTTTTTCGTTGTTTTTGTATAAATTCAATTTGGCCGCGGTAGCCTAGAGGTTATGGCCACTCGAACTCGGGGCCGATGTGTCACGGGTTCGAGTTATGGTGCCAATGAACACTCGCCGTGTAGAGGGGGCCAATGCAAGTTAAATCTGTTGAGGCTCAATGACCTCCCGTTGGTGTAAAGTGGTAGTTAAAAAGGGGATGCTAGCTCAGGTATGGTCCTCTTCATTTGACTGTGGTTCAGAATTACGAAGTCCGTAGCGAATAGCTCTCGTTTTGCTTTATAGAGCGACGTTAATATAACTCTCTTTTTTCTGCATAAAAATTCCGTGACACCATAAATAAATCAATACACAAATCTGGTGACCCAATTTTTCCCCTGTATATTGAAAAGGACTTATTTCTGACCAGTAGTTCCACTCTGGAATTTTTGCTCTACACGTTAATACCTTTCCAACAAATATCCATTTGGCAAATTCGTTGGGAAGCACCTTTTGTCTTCCCTAGTAACGAAATGAGGATCCTAAGAATCTGAAAAATCAGTACAAAACACAACATTCATCAAACTTATAACTATTGTCATTATAGCCCAAACCTTCTGTCGTCCTCTGTTATATAAGAGTAAATTCACTTAGTTTTTTTTTGTATCGAATGAGAGATATATCCTGTCGTGCCTAAATAAAAGTCGTGCAATACTTTCACAGCACCGGTTATGACGAAAGCTTTGAAAGCAGGCATGGAACACATCTCATCCAAAACATGCATCCGATTTGTGCAACGAAAAAATGAACGAGATTACATCAAAGTTTTCAAAGGAAATGGGTCAGTATTTTTCTTAATTCTGTCATACTTGCCTGAAATTGTCGATTCTTTGACTAAAATGCACTTGCTCTTCCTTTTAAAATGTACTTCTTAGTATTTTAAAATGTCTCTGTTATGCAACACATTCAAAACATTTCTAATGGGATGTCCTGTTTACACGACGATCTTCAGAATTTCATTAAATTTGAAGAAATGGTTCCAACGCATAGCTGAAAAATTTATGCTAAATTGTTAAATTATTCCTTCATAAGTACAATAATGGTATAAAATATCTAAAATAAAATGTGCTTAAATACAAACAAAATAACGGGAGAATGGAATTTTTAACTTCTTTTATATAGTTCAGACAATTAACATATATATTTCCCAAGTTCACGAACTTCTAAAATTTATTCCGAAAGCAATACTTGTACCGATTCAGGTAATGCGAGAGAGAGAGAATTCATAAAAAATCTGTCTTTATCATCTAACAAAGCTGATTCTGAGTAATTTTTTATCCCGTATTTCTACCTTTGCAGACGTACATTCCCCAGGAGCTGGCATCACTTTTTAGTGCGACACCATTTAGGCGATACCAATTGCCCCGCAAGTAATTTTGACGCCCAGTTTCTTCTCCAGAGGAAGGCACCTGAGCTCTGCCAATGCGAAATTTTTTTCTTAGGAATTTAATTTTTCCGAGAGCATCCAAGCCAAACGGGCACTCTATGAATCTTTTTCATGCCGTATGAACGATACGATATGGCCGCTGTCGATTTTCTGCATCAGGAAAATCCACAGACTTGAGTCGGGGTCGAGCCCGCAACCATAGGTACAGAAGGCCAGCGACAAACCAACTACCACACCCAGCCGGCTAAAAGAAGGATACAAAGCGACTGGCCACAGGGTGGGCTCGAACCACCAACCTTTAGGATAACAGCCGAACGCGCTAGCCCATTGCGCCACGGAGGCTCTCTGAGTTATTTCGACACAGGAATGCTAAATTCGGTCTACATAATGAGATTCTCCAAAATATTTCCGTGTTTATTGAGTTCAATTTTTCAAAAATTATGTGAATCAGCAAAACCTCTAGAAAAGCAGAGAAAGCTGAAAACAAAAAATAACTGGAACAATTATAAAAAAAAAGGTTCTCCTTCATAACTCATTTTGTCATCGCAGCTTGAGAGATCAAGTGTCAATGGCTCACTAGGAATTAAATTACGATGTTAATAGTTCAATCATTAACTTGCGTAATACCTTAATTCTTAAAATGTATTTTTTTGTTATGAAATCAAATTTCTTCTTAATAAAACACAAATGCCTAAATAGCTTATATTCCACATTTCATTCAAATCGGAATGTTAGCTCAAAAAATAGTAATAAAATAAATTCTAACATCTCACTAAAGCAACGCTAAGGCTGTTGGTGATGAGCCTTTTAACCTCGGTCAAGTAACGAGAACGACACCTAAACTATAAACTGTCGGAAAAACTGTATTGGAGAGTGAGTGAATATTAACGTCGCTGTATTCAGCTGCTCGAGGGCTTTTGGCGACAGACATCGTATTTTTGAACCATGGTCAATGGACGAGGACGACACCTGAGCTGGAACCCCCTCTCCTAACTACTACACCACACCATCGGGAGGACGTTTGAGCTCTCGACAAATTAAACGTGCATCTCTCCCCTACACGGTGGATCTTGTTGTACTGGGCTCGATCTCATGACATGCCCGCCACGAGTCCGTTACCTTGGTCACTAGGCTACTGCGGCCACAACCGTATTGGAGGACAGTATATTCTGCATAAGCGATCAATACCTTTTTTCATTATTATTATTATTTTCCGTTTATTAACATCGCGTGATGTAATGGGACACATAATTACGATTTATAAACCAAATTGTTCCTAGTCTCCAAGTAGCTTGTTAGCTGAGTAGGCATGGTCGCGAACTCGTGGCTGATGTTGTTTCTGTAGAATCATGGATTAAAATGCTAAGGCCACTGAAGATCCGCCGAGAAGAACTGATACGCATGACACATGTCTCTAGACTCGAAGTCCTCCCGTTTGAGTGGTGAAGTTTGAAGGGGGGGGGGCAAACTCAGATTTCGTCCTCGGGACATAGTCGAGGTACTTACTTTCGAGGTTCATCACCAGAACGCTATTCGAGTGAGTGAGTGAGTGAGTGAATATTAACGTCGCACTGTTCAGCTACACGAGGGCTTTTGGCGACGGACCACGTAATTTTGAACCATGGTCAAGTGACGTGGACGACACCTGAGCTGGCACCCCCCTCTCCTAACTACCACACCACACCAACGGGAGGACGTTTCAGCTCTCGACAGATTTAACGTGCATCGCTGCCCTACACGGCGGGTCTTTAGTGGTACGGGGCTCGAACTCATGACATGCCTGCCATGGTCCGATACCTTAACCACTGGGCTACAGAACGCTATTCGAAATGAGATGTGAACAAACAATCAATCTCGTCTCCTCGAAATCTGATCTTAAGATCTATATAGCCTTGAATTATTCCCAAACAATTGAAGAAACTTGCTTGCAATTTTGGTTTTAGAATTTTAGTGGCAAAAGAAATTCTAATATGTTAAAATTAACCTTTTTTTTTTCTTTTTTCGAATTTATATTCACCTACAGTTGCCCCCCCCCCCCTTTCTAAGCATGGATTCATATAAGGTGGAATTGTATAACACAATGAAAAAAATTGCACTTATGTTCATATTAACTCAACCAGTGGTGCAACAACCCATTAGGGCCAAGCCTACTGTGCCCATCCCAGTATACGTGACCATTGGGCTCTGAGGTGCATGAGCAGATGTCTCGATCAGGTGGTCAGTCTGAAGCGAAACCCCCAGCGTCTTAGTCCCCAAGAGCAAGCTTGGTACTCATATATGGACCCAGTGAAGGGATGAAGGGCTGAGTCGACCTTGCCCAACCCGGGAATAGAACACGGACCTGTGGTGTAGAAGCACGAAATGCTACCACTCGACCACTGGGCCTTTATGTTCCCATTACATGCTAAAAAAGGCTCGTATAACATGGTAAAAGAATGAGACACAGATGTTGATTTTATCACGTTTCACCTGCAATAATTAATATAACTTTTGGCTCGTAAGACTAAAAGTGACCGTGGTCGCTTAGTGGTCATGGTCATAAACTCGTGGTTAGAGTTGTAAAATCTCGGGTTCGAGTCATGTCTGTTGAAGACACGCCGTGTAGAAATATTCATGTACGTTACATCTATCGTAGCTCAAAGTCCTCACGTTAATGTGGAGGGTAAGAGAATGAGGTACCGTCTCAGGAGTCATCCTCTTCACTTGGACAAAATTATTATGTCTATTGCCAATAGTCTCGCCTTGCTTTAAATATGACATTGATATATAAATACTCACTAAATATGTCATTGTGCCTTTCCAATTTCAGGGAACCCCATTTTTTAGGGGAGATCGTCTAAGTTAATCTCTAATTGTGAGGAACAATAAACGCCTCAAAATCTATATCGAATGATTTATTTTATTCAAATTAAATTCGAGAGAGAAAAGCTTTAGGAAAAGAATTCTGCGTCATTAAACACTATTTCGTTTACAGGAAGTACATACACTTGCCTCCGAAAGTCTGCGTACAGGCGATCGTCTTTCATATTCATGCAAAGATCGATAATTAAATGAAGTCTTTCTGAATCAATACTATTTTTTATTGATTCCTCTAACGTCGTAAATTCAAATAATATAAATAACAATCGCCTGATTATTACATAAAATAATACAAATATTTATAACTTGAGAACGACACAAATCGTGTGCGTCAAAAATCTGCGTACCCTGGAAAAACCTTTACAATAATGGATTGTAACTAAAAGTTAATACTTTTTTAAGCTATTCCTTTCTTTTTATAACTCTCAACATATTTGGCAAAGATTTAATTAGCTTAGTTGTTTCATCTAATGATATTTTGTTCCGTTCTTCTACTCTGACAGATTTGAGCATTTCCTTGGATGTTATTGCGTTCTCCCTGATTATTCACTCGAGTAAATCCCACAAATGCTGTATTGTGCATAGATCTGGGGACTAGGTTGACTTTCGGAATTGGTTTAGGACATGTCAGAATAGCCATGGCTTCACAATGTGAGCCATTTGCTTGGTATCTTTTGCCACTGAAAGTAAAAATCATTACTCAACGAAAATTTCTTGGCATATTCCCTGATATTTTACTTCAATAAGTTCCAGTAACCAATTTCGTACATTGTTGATTCAATAAATTCCAGACTACCAGCCGAAAGGCTTCCAGTGCATCCCCAAACGTTATGCCTCCTCCTCCATGATTGATAGCCGAAAAAAAGGATTTTCTTTCTTAAGATCTGACCAGGAATTTTTGCATGCACATTTTTGTGCTTTTTGATGCTAAATCACAAAAATTACTTTCAACTGAATATATCACATTTTTCTAAAAAGTATGTGTCCTATTTAGTTGTTTTGGCAAAGGTTATTCTCTTAGCTCTGTTCATTTGAAAGACGAATGGTTTCTTGAGTGCAACTCGGGAATGGTATATAGTCATCCTTTTTCAATTTTCTTCGAACTGTAATTAAAGTCACACCTTTTTCCAATATCTCATTCACATTTTTAGCTATTTGTGAAGCCTATAAGTCTTGGATTTATTTTTATAGAGCGTATTAAAAAGAAAGATTCTCGAGGTAACACTGCGGACGGGCGGCCTGATCTTGGGATGGACGTTAAAATTTTAGTTGGTTTGTAGTTTATGAACACTTTTTGAATCAATGCATATTTCCTATTAACATTTCAGCAATTCCTTTAAATATTTCCCCCTTTTCTGAAGATCTATAATGATTTTTCTTTCAATGATATATCGATCTCTATTCTGTTGCCTGCCATGAAACCACAAAAGCTTTCAAATCTCAAACTGGGAGGTGTGTCCCCCCCCCCCCCAGGAGGGGCGTGATAACTGGGCGAGCATACTGAAAAGTGAAAAACAAAAAATTTTAAAAGATGATTAATTTACTGAAAGTAAAAAAACAAACAAAATACATTCTGACGTAATAAAAAATAAAATACACATTTACATTGATATAATACACTTATAAACATATCAGTACTGAGCAATGTTTTTTATAATTAATTTAACAATACTACGTTAAGAACAAATTTAATAATTACCAGTGACCCCATGGGTTTCTCATACATAAAACTATATACAAAAAATTAACACTTACCTTGATAATTTGTATACGATTTGTAATTAATCCCTTAAGGTATCCGAATACGTTCGGAACCGTGATTTTGCAAAAGCGTATAAATGGATAATATTTATAATATTTAGTATCACTTAGATTGGAAAATGCATATAAAATCGTCTTAAGAATATTATTACAGTAAAAAATTATTTACGTACAATATTTTGACAAAAAATGAACATAGAATGACCCATTTTCAAAATATTCTCCTTTTGTGAAAAATGCTTCTATTGTAATAATATTTTGCCTGCATATAGATCAGACCTCTGTACAGAGTCTCAACTAGAATTTTTAAAATATATAACTTAGAAGTGGGTTTATCCATGTTTTACGACAACAGAGGGGAGAAATTTTAAGAAAAAAATGACGATAATTATTTCAATGGGTTGTAACTCTGAAAATAATGTGAATTTTTCAAAAAGAATAGTTCAGACTCTCTGGGGGGAAGTCTTTACTTTATATAAGCACACACACAAAATATTATTTTAGAAGCATTTTTTATAAAAGGAGAACATTTTGAAAAAAGGTTATTCTAAGTTGATTTTTTGCCAAAAATATTGTATTTAAATAGTTTTTTTTTTTTTGGTTAAAATGTCCTTAAAACAATTTTATACATGTATTCTAATCTAAGTGACGCTAAATATCATGAAAATTATCCATTTATGCGCTTTTTTAAAATCATGGTTCCGAACGTAGTCGGATACCTTAAAGTGAATTTTGTTGCTGCTGTATGAATAAGGAAATTTTAAAGAATTGCTGACTAGTATTTTGATTTTCTAAAGCGAGATTTTAATAGTAATTATAGCATAAACACGTAGGAAAATTGCCTGTACGCAGACTTTCGGAGGCAAGTGTATCTAGTACAAACTACTAATTAAGCTGTGTTTAAAGTCCAGTATATTTATAATCTCTCAGTTACTAGTACAACTCGGATCTATAGAGCAGGGAACTTTCTGTGCTATGGTGGGAAGGGAATTTACTGTATTTTCCATTATAACAATATTTTTTTTGTAACAAAATTTGAGAGATACTACTTTATAACAGTGAGGATTCATTTCTTTTATATATATATATGTGTGTCACTCGGTAACTTTAAAAGAGAATTTATAATTAATGCCTTTTTAAGAAGAGAAATTAGATACGTGCGAGGGAAAAAACCTAGATTCCGTAAGGAGTAAATTCTGTTTTAGAAGTTAAGAATAGCATCGTTATATTTGGTTGACTTGAGCTACTGGTCGTAATACCAAATATGTTGAGTTACAAAGAGTATTTCAGATATTATTAACAGGTTGCTTTTTCTTTCCCTTTGAAAATACATGATGGATATTCAAAACCCCTCTCATTAGAATTAAGTATAACTATAAGTATATAAAATGAATATAATTTCTTAATGCGAATTTTATATTTAGCTGTGAACAAACATCACGACGTTCCTGAATGTTTTTTTCATATTTTGTTCAACACTGCAAAAATACATGCAACTTACTGTATTTCTTTCTTTTGTCCAGATGTTACGCTCACTGGGGCAGAATCGGCGGGGAGCAGTCCGTGTCCCTTGGGTTAGGATGTCATGACCTGGGCACGGTGACGCACGAACTCCTCCACGCGATCGGATTCGAACACGAGCACAACAGGTCTGACAGAGACGACTACATCACCATCAACTGGGAAAACATAGACGTCGGTAAGCTGCTCGTATCTTTCTATCTTCTCGGGCATTTAACAAAAATCAAAATTATCATTTAAAAATATCCTATTAGTTCTCAAGACTGCACTAAAGTAGCCATTTTTCGTCCTTCATTTTTTGAAAATGATTATTGCAGCTTTTTATCTAAAACAATGCCTTTTTAGTTTTAAAAACATGCTTTTCTAACATTTTATCAGAAACTCGCAACGAGCTATAGACTACTGAGAGTTTCAATTTCAACTATTATCAGATGCTAAGGGAGAAAATTGTAACGCTTTATTTTCGAAACAGTTCTATTCTGTCAACTTAAAACTTTGAGAAACCAATTAAATGAAGAGTAGTTTATACATACTGATCTTGAAGAATTTCTAAGTTCAATGATCTGCAAAGTAGCTTCCTTAACAATCATTCCTCAGAATAATGTCATCTGCCTTGCAACCACATTCCTCTGATGAATTAGAGTGATGGCGTGAGTGAGTGAATGAGTGAATGTTAACGTCGCATTGTTCAGCTACATGAGGGCTTTTGGCGACGGACCTCATCCTCTTGAACCATGGTCAAGTGACGAGGACGATACCTGAGCTGCCCCTATCCCTCCTAACTACCACACCACGGGAGGACGTTTGAGCTCTCAAAAGATTTAACGTGCATCTCTCCCCTACACGGCGGGTCTTTAGTGGTACTGGGCTCGAACTCGTGACATACCAGCCACGATACTATACCTATACCACTCGGCTACCACAGCCTAGAGTGATGTGGCACACATAACTTATTATTTTATTAATGAACTCGTGACCGACATTGTTCTGTCGAGTCCCCATGCCACTGATTACCAGTTATGAAGAGAGATTGATTCACGTTAAAGCTGTAGAAAGTCAAATGCACACACTCGCGCCTGTTTTTAATGCACTCTTTTTCTGTACGATTTTCTCATGCAATATGTAAAAAGGTCGATTACACATATACATCACAAATAAAAACAACGATTTCTTATGCATTTTGCTTATACATGCAGGGGCTTGAACTTAAGAACTGGAAAGCCAATTTTTTCTTGCAATCAATACCAATTCTGAGGGGACTTTTACTATTCAATAAAAAGTTTTGATACATTACGTGTATTGTTGCTTTTGCTAATCTTCTAGAGTCTGACGATGCTGGAAAAGATCCATTAGACCTTTGATTCTTAAAAAGGTGACCACAAGTAGGGAATACGTGTGGATACTTTTAACAGAGATATCCTTACACCTCATTATATGCTCGGGAGAAGCCTGGAGAGAGCACAGAGGGAGATCTTTTCGCTCTCTGAGAACGAGAGTCACTTGACGTGACTACTGGAAAGACATAAGAGTGAAGTCTGGAAGCCTCTGTCACACTTAAGGGCTAGAGTCAGACCGGTTTTTTACCCCCATTATAATGATGAGTGGAAAGCACCCTCCACTCTACCAAATTTTGAGATTTTTTCAGCGAGTATATTAGCAGATAGGTAAGGCCGCGTTAACCTAGTAGTCAAGGTAAAGGATTAGAGGCTGGCCTGTCATGAGTTCAAGCCTAGTACTACTGGAGACCCACCGTGTAGGGGGGCGATGCACGTTTAATCTGTCGAAGCTCATACGTCTCCCGTTGGTGCGGTGAGGAAGTTAGAGAGAAGGGTGCCAGCTCAGGTGTCATCCTCGTCATATGACCATGGTTCAAAATTGCAATTCCCGTCACCAAAGGCCCTCGTGTTGCTGAATAGTGTGCGGCATTAATATTCACTCACCTCACTCTAAAGCATAATTATCGCGAACTTTCACCCGCAAAAGTGTGAGGGTGTACCAAAGAAAGAAATAATTTCATAAACTAAATCCCCCTCGAATAGATGAATAGTGTGACGTGAATATTCAGTCACTCAATCCAGATAAGTAAGGGCGGAAGTGGAGGTGAGTTGGAAGATTTCAGCCTTCCTTTGCTAGTTTGTCCGCCATTTCTTTACCGTAAAAGTCGACATGAGATAGAATTCGTTGAAAATGGATATCGTGTGCATTGATATAAGTTTCAATTTGCGTAGGATGGAAAGACTGGTTTTGTCACCAACAAGAAACCAAGTGTTGTTAAGGTGTACCATCAAAGAGAATCCAAAGATCCACATATTTGTTCTTAGAATAGTCTTGAGTTCCGATTCAATGGCTATTAGTTCACTTCTGAAAACTGAGCAGAGTGAGTGAATATTAACGTCGCACTGTTCAGCTACACGAGGGCTTTGGTGACGGTCCTCGTCGTTTTGAACCTTGGTCGAGTGACGTGGATGACACCAGAGCTGACATCCCCCTCTTCTAACTACCATACCAACGGGAGAAAGTTTGAGCTCTCAACAGATTTAATGTGCATCGCTTCCCTACACGGTAAATCTTTAGTGGTACTGGGCTCGAAATCATTACATACCAGCCACGATCTACCTTGACCACTCGTCTACCGCGGCCACGAAAACTGAGCAGAAGTCCGGATTGTAGTTTTTCAGAGTCAATTTTTCCTAAAGAGAAAAAGTTTATACCCCTATCCTGAAGAGGGGAGGGTATCAATATAGATGGCACTGCCCGCTTTGTCAGATGTCTTACAGCCATCAGTATAAATTTTATTTGCATCATTGGGGTTGTTCTTAATAAATTCCAGTGTTAATTGTTTAAGGTGGATAGAGGGGGGGGGGGGTAAAAGCTTTTTTAATGACAGAGGAATTTAAGTTAAAGTGGCAATTTATCCTGGAGAATCCCTCCGAAGAAATCAAGCTACATTGTGCAATGAGTAGGGCTCTACATCACTAGGCAGAAACCCCGCAACTTTTGACAGAGGTCTGTTTTTCTTCAGCCTTTGCCCGTTTTTCCAGTTATTCAGGTACGTAGAGGTTTTGTTTTGTTAGCTGAAACTAGATAGAGTTTATTAAAGTATTTGACTACTCTGGCCAGTCTACGCGATATAGAAAACATTATAAATCTGCCTCCAAAAATAACAATTTTTGAAACTGTGACATATACAAGTGGATAACCAATGAAACATTGTTACAAAAACTAAACACCGACTACATAGTTTCACAAAAGAAAGATCTAAGAGATTGCGAGGCAGCATCAACAAGCGACAAAGGGATTTCGAGCTAATTCTCAACAAGAAAATCCACGCTCTTGACTATGAAAAAGTTTTTATTTTGGAAAGAAGGGGAAGTTTTTTTCATTCATACATTCAATATTTGTAGAAGCCAATAAAACATTTAAAAACGTTTTCGTGAGTAAATTAAATCTTTCCTCATTTGTGGAAATCAATTTCTTGCTATATTGTGAGGTTTTAATTTACATATTTTCTCTATGGGAGACTTTTCTTTATGCCGTCCTCATATATTTATTAAAAAAATTACGTATTGTATTGCAAAACAATGTTTCGTAACTACTTATGAAGTCTAAGGATATTTTTTGTGTTCTCCGTACCCCGCACAAAAACGGGTTTGAGTGTGTATGTATTTTTTTCTGTAACAAATGCACATACGGTAGAACCTGTTTTTGTGCGGTCCTTTTTTATGCGATTTTATTTTTGTGCGACCGCATAAAAAGTTTTCTGCAGTATTTCGACGAATTGGGGGGCTTGTTTATATGTAAGAATTCATGAAATTTTCCAATATTTTTTGTGCGTTTATTTTTTTGCGGTTTTTATCAACCGCACAAAAACAGATTCAACTGTATGTAAAATCATATGTGCAAAAAAACAGTATTTTAAAAATAAAATATCGCGAAATGTTCGATTTCTCTCATAGCTTCAAAAAAAGAAACTATAATAATGTTTATTAATTACATACTCCTAACAGGTTTCGAAGATTCTTTCGAGCCCTTGATGCCTCACGAAGAGCGTCTACTAACGGACTTTGATTTCGATTCTGTGATGCTCTACGGCAGCCACGCCTTCAGCAAAGACCCGGATCTTAAGACCATGGAGGCCGTCGACGGAAGACCCATGCCGGAAGTCTACCATAAGAAGGGTCTCTCTGCAGATGACATCAAGAGAGTGAAGATGCTTTATGACTGTTGATGAATGAAATCATGTTTCCTTGCTTTGTGATCAATTACAAAATGATTTTAAAAATATCAATAAAGATCATATATATAAATATAATAAATGCTTCACATCTCATGCATATGTGTTGTTTTTGTTTTTTTTTAATTTTACCCATAGAACTCCAACCTAATTAAAAAAACTTTCAGGTCAGTCAAGGAATATCTTAAGACCCCTTGAGGCCCTCGGCCCTTATGCAAAAATAGGCCCCACCTGCAACACTCTTATAGAGTTTTTGTGTTTATACATGTAATATTTAATAAAAACAATTTATAGTAAAAGTGTAGTTTTGTTAAAAATTCATTTTCTACATTTTAAATTAGGAAGATCATTAATTACGTCTTAAAAATCAACTCTCTCCCTCTGTTAATAATAATTTCTTTTCAATACTCTACAAGCTTAAATTATTCAAACTTAATTGATGATCGTACAATTTCTCAAATAATTTTTGACCAATTTGAGTTTTGAAAATGAACGCTCACCCATCAGGTAAGAAATCATCGACAAAAAAATGCTCGCTATTATTTCAATATTTGGGAGCATTGCGAATACTCTTTTATTACGTATGTATATAGAGTGCGTTGATCCCAGTCCCCTCATCCAAAGACTATTTATTAGTCTTCATCTGCAGAATATTATACACTGGTTATCATAAATTAAGAAAAAATCACAAAAGTAGCGATCACTCGCCCGAAAATAAGCCAATCTCAATGAAATTAGAATATGTTGGTAAGAGTAAATGGAGCCTATCTATCAAAATATATATATATATATATATATATAAATGTGATATTACATTATGCAAAGTAGTGGCGATGTAGTCGGAATAAGTCATCTGCGAGGAGCATAAATATGGATGCCTCAGTGAGTAAATGAATATTATAACGTCGCGCTGTTTAGCTACAAGAGGGCTTTTGGTGACGGACCACGTTATTTTGAACCATGGTCAAGTGACGATGGATGCCTCAGAGAAAGGTGTCTATTGTCGCTGTGTGTCTGAGATTATAAATCTGGTATAGCGAAATTGTAACGATGACCTATACATGTATCATTTGACCGGAGATGCGATGGGGAGCTATTGGGAGAATAGAGGCAGGACAAAGTCAAAAGATAGAAGTGGCTAGATGGCTGAATATGAATCCGTCGGTGATTCATAGATTTTGGTGACAATTTCTAATCACGGATTCGACATCCAGGAGGTTCAGCCAAAGATGGCCACGTGCTATCATGAGTCTCGATGACCTATATTTGGCATTATGCACACGAAGGAATAGAACCGTAACTCCGGATGAATTCATATCCCCTCGCTGCAAGCTTCGTCCGGTTGGTATGAAGGTCAACCATGCTTCGAAGGCTTCACGAACGTGGTCTATATGCGAGGCAGCCAGCCATTTGCGTTCCGCTCCCATCACTCCATAGGCGGAAAAGTTAGCAGTGGGCACGTCAACATGTCCACTGGACCCGTGATCAATGGAGAGTTGTTCTCTCTACGGATGGGTCCAGGTTTAAACTCGAAAGCGATAGTAGGCGTTTTTCATTTGGAGAGCCTGGAACTCGTTTTCTTTCATGGCACATCCGTGAAAGAGATACATACTGATCAGGCAGCGTCTGTGTTTGGAGTGGTATCTCTTTCTGGAGGGATGCACAGATTTCCAATCTTCTCTCGTGGAAATGTTCATTCTTCCAACTATAGAGATGACATCTTGGATGCTTATGTGCTCCCTTCTGCCGGAACAATAGGTGATGTTTTCGTACTACAGGATGATAATACGAGACCCCACAGGGCTCGCATCGGGGATGCTTATCTTGCGCAGGAAACAATTCAGCTCATACAGTGACAGCTCGATCACCGGACCTTAAACTTATCAAGCATGTTTGGGCCGCTCTAAGACGACGTGTATCTGCTCTCAATCCCCTCCTAGGACCCCAGCCACGCTTTCAACTGCCTTGGAAGAGCAATGGCTCGCCCTTCATACATAATTAATAGACCGCATAATTTTTGAGCCTCGCACAATGCTGCATGTTTTGTTTTGCTTCTCGAGGGTGTTATATCCCATAGTAAAAAGGTACTTTTCCTATACAAAACTGACACCTCCAATTAGTTCACTGTATACTTATACTAATTTCTTTAACTCCA
>BMAV01014952.1:41496-67924 GCA_019973955.1 Trichonephila inaurata madagascariensis
AAGTACTATGTATTAAAGGAATTGGTCTACATAAGTACTATGTATTAGAGGAATTGTAATACATAAGTACCTAGAAAATTAATACCTGAATTCCTAGTTATGAATCTCTGTAACCATCAAAAGTATTGCTTATCTCACTCTTTTTTGTCTATTTGCAATTATTTTTAGGGTATTTTCTACTGTATTGGTGACATTACATGAAACAAAGCACTTGGTTGACAATTCAGTGCATATTACACATGTGAAATCAGGGTTACCAATTTGGCAAATTATCTTGAACGTTTGTATTGTTGCAATAATATGCAAGTACTATTTTTAGTTCTGAGATTTTGAATAAACATCTTGTTTTTTTTATTCCTTTTTCTCTTTGGTTATGAACAGAAGTTATTTGTAAACTTCTCAATCATCAATAAGAGAAAAACAATGCATATTTTTCACAGGGTTTTTTCAAGCTTTAAATATATTTGAAACTCTGGTGTAGCAAGCTCTGAGGGGGCCCTGCATCAAAATTCCTTCGGGGCCTTTTTTAAGGTATGGGAGCTTTGCTAGTGAGACTGGAGTTACACACGTTGGGGCCCCGTATCATTGATACGGCGGTATCTACACCCTTGATTTGAAACTACAATTGTTTGCTCTTCAAAATGGCTTAGAGATAAAATATCATCCAAAATGTACTGCCTTAACTGTTCTAACTCTGCATTATGATAATTATACAGATTTAGAACATGAAACTTCTTCAGAATGACTCAAATGATGAAGACATAAACAGAACCACACTTAGTGCGAATGTATAATGTTCAATTCTTAAAAGGACAATTGTCTTGCTTTGAAGTAGATGGGGGGATACTGTTAAATTTTTGTATCCTTTTTGAAAATCGCCAAGTTTATTATTTGGCTTATTGAACCAACAAAAATCACTCTCGCCAAAATGCTTGTGTTGTGAGGTTGCTATCTGAAATATAAGTAGCTAGCTTTATTAATGTGACATTGAATAATTTTACTGTGCTGTTTTTATCTAGTACTAATTTTTTTCAATTTCCTGGATTTTAACATATTTGTACGTTCAATGACTTTCTAGCAAAATAATAAACTTGTTACATTATTTCATAATTGTGCTTTATAGTATTACATTGTTTTTATTTTACTATTTCTGTTCTGTATATATTAATTCATGCTTTGATGTTGTGTATGTTTTAATTTTCCATTCATTGATTTTCTAGCTTCTGACCTGTGATTGCATGCTTCATCCAATCTCTTGAATGTAACATTTTTTCCAGAAATTAAAACTGAAAATATCATGACTGCTATGAAAAAATTGCATAAATATGAAGTAAGTGATTCTATACTATTATCAATTTCCCAAATTTCATTAATTAATTATACAAAATTTAAAAATTATATAACTTGCAGTAAAAATCCAAGAAAAGGAACCACATATTAGAAACTCATTTAAATTTTTAAATGATTATAAAAATAATAGTAAAGGAGGAATTTTTTTGTGCTGTTGTTGTTAAAGAAGGGTATTTAAAATATTGCATATTTTTTAAAAAGGCATATTTTCTTTACAATCATTCACTAGTCACTATAAATTAATGAAATGATTATAATAATATTAAAAATGAAAAAATAGAGAATTAATTAAGGTGAAAAAATCATTAGAAAAAAGCATATGCCCCTAAGTTTCTTGTGTGAATCTCACTTTAAGGAACCTTACTAAAATATGCTCAAATGGAATTAATTTTGCCTTTTACTTGAGTTACATATCTTGAGTGTAATTGTAGATTTAGAGATAATTAACATATTTGCTAACATAATTAGATTATAGAATAGATAACACTATAAATGAATTAAGTTTGGCAAATAAGTTTTCAATTATAGTTAGAGAGCTTAGAGAAAATAAAAACTTTTACATCCTTCGAAAAACATTGGTAGTAAAATAAGTGACAAAAATGTTTACTGACATTGTAGTTATCAATTTTCTAAACAGGAAAATTTTTTTATTTCTAAGGGTACATTATGAACAGTTACGGCAAGTATAAAGAAAAAAAGAAAACAGGATACAACAAAACGAAAAAAAGCTGAAACAGAATTCATCAATCTGACATACCTCTAGCCTCCCAGTAAAACTCGGCAGGAAATGTCTTGTGCAGAGCAGGACAGTGTAGAAGATGTGCAGAGTTCATGACCTACTAAACAGGAAACTTAAGAAACACATAAGAGAAAAACTGGTTGTAGAAATATCAAAGTTTCAATACCACCAATAGAATATCTTGTTTGAATTACTATTTGAGAGAATGATGAAAGGATCAACCTAATATATGTTTCAATGCACTATCATGAATTAAGTACTCAAAACATAAAATTTCATCCAATTAAAAAACTTGAAGGGAATTCATTAAAACTAATCTTCACAAATGGGTAGTGAGAAATCAAAAGTATTAGAATACGTACACAGTAGAGAAATAAGTGATCGAGATAAATGTTTCATTGAAGAATCTTTTTTAACAAACTTATCATAAATATGCAGTGGCATAGCAGAGAATATTAAGGCCCCCCTGTGCAAACTCAGTTTTTGATGCCCAAGCCAAAATATGTGCTTTAGGCACCCTAGAGTCCCCCCCTCCCCCTTGCAATGCGGGGTGTACGTTATGCCATTGATACTCTGTGAATTCTTTGAAATTATGTTCACATCCCCATGAAAAAAGATGCTGTTTCTGAGGATATTATAATAAATAGCTCAAAACAGATTGCCTAATAATTCTTAAACAGTAGGCTTACAAACAGCTGAACAAAAAGAAATATTGATAACGCTGTGTATTGACTCACAAATAGACCACACAAATTCTATTTACTAAATTTAATTGTACCTGACAAATATAGAATAGATTACACTATTCGTACATATATATACATAGCTCATTTTATTTCAAATAAATTAGATGTATTAACTATTTATTGTTTTTTCACAATGATCTGAATAAAGAGGGCCCAATTTAAATAATGTGTCATGTTTGATGATGATAGAGCAACTGGCTTCAAGTATTTGGAGCTAGTGTTAAACATTTGATTTGCAAATGGCATCTTTATTATGCATGGAAAAAACAGTTGGATACACTTGTTTCTAGTTTCAAAATGAGAAACTGAATTTATGCTTCTTTGGTAGTTCTCTTAGAAGAAACAAATACAATAAAATTTAAACAAGTGATGGAAAATTTTAGAGTTGCATTTGCTGATAAAAAGCTTGCTATCATTAAATATTTTGATAATTATAACAGAGCTGGCTTATGAACCGATTACATCATCCTTAATTTCTGTATGCCTGTGTATGTGTATTATGAATCTTTTCACAAAAAAAGTGAAAACCAATTATTTTAAAGGCAAATTTAATCATTAAGAAAATGATACATATTTAACTCAAACACTTAATAATGAATTAAGAATTTCCAACAGAGATATTTATGTTAAGGCAACAAATTCAGGGTTAGTGAAATCACAGACTAATGGAGATGTATTTTATGAAGTTCTGAAAATATTTCAGACTTACGTTAAAATTATGATCATTGTGCTATTGAATTCTGAGGTAATCATGCATTCCATAAACATCTGTAAAAACCATGTTTGAGAGATTCCATACTTTGAAAATATTTTTAGTTATAATGATATTATTGAATATGTTGTTAAAGATTTGGAACAAACTCCTAATACAGTTCCTTTTGTTACTGTTTTAGAAAGTGTGTGGGGCATGGATTTCTCAGTCAAAGAAACTTGTAAAAGTGAAAGAAAGATCAGAAAAAGTGAACTTTTACTTGTCAAATGAAGTTGTTCATTGTAAGATCTTTCATCATACCTAAACAGCAATTTACAAACAATGGTCTTAATGTCTGGTATAGTAAAACAAGGGGAAAAATAAATCTCATTGGAGAATAGCAGAGTACCTAGCTTTGTCAGGTTTTAACCTCTTATCCTTGAAGTTTGAGTGACTGTAATGTTGTTAACACTTTCCTATTGATAATTAAAAATAAATTTATGTAAAAATAGGAATGTTAAATTTTAAGAATTATTTTGAGTCATTTAAGATAATGGGGAAGAATAAATTAAATTTTAAAATTATTTATACCTAATTCCTATTTATACCTAATAACTATTTATACCTAATAATTGACAACTCCAGGCATATAGTAAATATTTAAACATACTAGTAGCATTAAAAAGGAAATCTTTGGAATATCCATCTTTAGCTGTCAAGAAAGAAGCAGCAGAGCATTTCAACTCAAGTGTTTGATAATACTCAATTCACAAAAAAACATGTGCAAGGAACTTAACTGAATCTATAAACTATGTATCTGATCATAGTCAGGTTATTTTATGTTTCTTTCAGCCATGTTTTATGAGGTGGATACTTTTATATAAGATAAGGAGGTAAGCTATTTATATCAAAAAAGGAGCATTTTTGTAAAGGATGGCTTTGTGACAGTATAATCAATGCATATATTATGATTAAAATTTGGATTGTAAAGAACCCATTGTGAATGGAAAGAAGGCTCCATCTGCCAATTTTCAAAAAAGGAGACCAATTTTAGAGTTGTAATTTTTGGGGCATTACCCTTCTCAATATGGCATATAAAATATTCTCCAACTTACTGTATGCAAGACTGCTACCTTTAGAATATGGTATTAAAACTTACCACCTATTTATATATTTTAAAGCATTGTATGACTAGCATTAAGAGAGATAAGCTATTTGAGGCAATTACAGAGTTTGGAATCTCCACTAAGCTTTTTAATTCAACTAAAGCCATGCTTGGTTATGTGAGATGCTAGATCAAATTTCAAAATCATCTATCTCAGCCTTTCATAACAAGAAAGAGACCAACGTTCCCTGGCCTGCTTGGCAGCAGATTAGACCAAAGAGGCATCTTGTAGAACAGGTCACTGCAATTATTGGCCTCTGCAGATGATACAGATACTATTGAAAGGGCAGTCAAAAAGGCTTTTTCAGTTCTTGAATCTTTTGCCACAAATATAGACCTCGCTGTCAATGGGGATAAAACAAAATTTATGGAATTTATTCTCTATGCTAAATTATTCTAACTCTTTGAGTATTAAAGGTTACACACCTTCGGAAAAGTTGAGGAATTTAAATACCTCATCGCAATAACTAATGATAAAAATAAACTAAGAGCAGAAGTTGATTAAAATGGCTAATAAATGCTTCTGTGGGCTGAGAAGGCAATTAAGATCTAATTTAATCAGCTGCAAAACTTAATTAAGAACTTACAAAACATTACTATTACCTGTCTTGCTTTATGCAAGTAAAACAAGGACCTTAAACAAAGATATGACATGTTCATGGGACATATTTCAGAGAAAAATTCTCAGGGCTATCTTTGGTCCAGTGCAGGAAGGAGGATGAGGGAGAGCCAGATATAACTGAACTGTACAGGCTTTGTCAGCAACCACAAAAAACATAAGTCATCTGTAATAATAGATTAAGAGGGCTTGGCCATAATTCGAGAAGCGTGAAAGATAACCCCATAAAGATCTTGACATTTAAAAAACCTTGGGGAAACCAAGCAAAAGAAAGACCACCTACTAGATAGTTGGATGATATCAAGAAAAAAACCTAAATACCTTGAAAATTAAAAATTGGAGGGGAGTCGCCAGAAATAGAGGAGGCTAGAAGAGGAGCACATGGTTGAGATCCAAGACCTGTAAGGGGCTGTTGAAGAAGAATGAATGTATATAATATTGTAGCGAAAAAAATAGTTAATTTCAGTTGCCATGGACACGGACTCGCGGGCGACTTGCCAAAAATAACTTCTTTTGTTTTCTTTGCATTAAATTTAATTTTTGTGTCACGTGCTTATTTTTTTAATTGATTGTAATATTTTTATTGTATTTGTAATTATAAATTTAACTGCAATTATAATTATGGAAATTTCTCGAACTTTTTATTGGAGTATATAAGGAAAGGAAATATTCAGTTTGTAGAATAAATTCTTGAGTTGTGTCTAGAAAGAGTAGTCATTTTATCTAAGTATCGAATTCCGTATCAGTTTAATCTACGCCACAATATTGTAAAACCATGCAGAATAGAGATTCTATTGTTGCAAGATGTTACCATGCTAAATTTTTGGAAAATGAAGGTAATCTCATTTTCATCTCTATTAATGTGTCTTGGCATTGAGTTTTATTGGTAGCTAATTTAAGTCTCAAGAAATTATATATTAATGATCTTTTTAAGTTTTTGAAATGGAGCTAGGCATATTAATCTGATAGAGTTATGGAGTAAAAAGTTTATCCGTTACAGACTGATATGAATTGCGATGTTTTTATATCATGTAATACAAATAAAATATTAGACAAAAAGAATGTGATTAATGCTACAATATGAAGGAATTTAGAAAATGTGTGAATACTGCTTTAACAGGCGAATATTCTAATATTGGATCACATGACATTTTTTAGAGTTCTAGTTATCAATACAAGCTGAATCATGTACATAAGTCAAGTAATATATTTTATTTTATGTATGAAATTAACATTTGTAATTTTGATTTGCATTTGTGTGTTATTAAAACTTAGTCAAGTATTATTAATTACAAGAAATAAATGCCTCTTGGGAAACTCACCTTTCCTGTTTGGAAAAGGGGTAATGCATGTTTACGTCATATTTCATGGGTGCCGTGGTAAATGGTTGGGGGTGATTTGTCTTTATAATTATTATTATTATATATATATTAATGAAGATATGCTATTTTTCTGTCCAATGATGAACCAGTTTGGGATATGCTGTATTTATTTGTTTTATACTTTTGATAGTTGTGATTTTTCAGGTTGCTTTATATTTGTTATGTGTATCAACCAGATGAATAATGTAGATGTGTTCTTGCATATTAGGAAGTGTTGAATGACTTTTTGCTCTTAAAGAATATTAGATGAGGCTTCCAGCTGTGGTGACATGTATAACTGCATCACTTTCTACAGCGATAAAAATTAATAAATGAGTAATATGTATAAAGGTAACACAGTATAAACTAATATTTTCTTTAATTATATAAATGTATTTTTCATCAATTGTCTACTTTTAAAGACTATTATCATTTTTACATTAATAAGATACATCTAACATTTTTTATCCTGTAGATAAGAACTAAAACCGTTCGAAATGTAGTAAAAAGTGTAACACGTTCAATCTTATGCCAAAACTGTACAAGAAATAAAAAACTTTATTTAATTCGAAAAACCGTGTGAAAATTATTATACAAGTTCAATAAGTATACAGGATGCCACTGCTAAAATGTTACAAATATCTAGAGAACGTTGGGATACCAAGACGACTCGATATTACATAGTAAACCCCGGCCAAAAAATCGGACGTTGCGGTCCATTTATATGATCGCCCGATCTTACACCGTTGGTTTTGTTCCTAAGGAGTCATCTCATGGATTTGATGGCCGACTACACAAATTGTTCATCTGTGTGCTACTTGTACTTCGTCGGACACCGCGCTAATGTGACGTGTACACTCATCCATTCCCCGGCGCGTTCAGGCCTGCCTCGATATGCATGGCGGACACATTGGACATTCGCCTTTATAAATTTTTGCAAATATTGCTGTTGATGTGTCCAATACGGTGTTGCGTGGTTTTAAATTTGAAAACTATGTTAATAAATTACTGAGGAGTTCATCGAAATTATTTGACAAGTTCTCCTGGAGACTATTGTGAAAGTTTTCTGAATTGTCGAAGATTTTTACATATTTACCAAAGATAATTCATATATTTTGACTATAAAACATAGCATTTATTAAGTATTACAATCACAAAAATAAACCTATTTTTTTAAACGTTGCCGGTAAATTATAACAACTGCCAGTCACACTTTAAAATTAATAGTGATATATGTTTTCTGCAGTTACACTGGGCAACAAATCTTTAATAAGTACCAGCTTCCAACATGAATATAGTCAATTCATAAGTAGTTCAATGTGCTGAATACGACAAAGAGAAAAGGCTGAATTGAAAACTTTTTTGTAACGCGTACGCGTTGTTTAGTACAGTTATATGCTCGTATGTTATAATGCGTGTTAGGAATACCTTAATCTGTTTCGATTTCTTTTGGCCTGTCACTTTTAATGGACATAGGTATCCCTGATGAGTGTCCAATAGTAGTCAGTCAATACTGGCATGGACAAATTCTCCTGGTATCGTCTTCCCATGTTGGCAATGTCCTGATGAAAACGTTCATCGAGCGACATCGCTGCCCACCAGGGAAGACATTAAAGGCAAGTCTGGAAAGTGGATCTTGAAGGGTATACTAACATTCTCGTTGTTGTAGGTTCTTTGTTTCAACTGAGGATTTCATTAGTTACCAGGCACAAATAAAGTCAGTCCATCTTTAGTGGCTAATTACTTTATTGTTCCATTACATCCACACACACATAAAGCAAGCACAACATTTAAAAACTAACTACTATACATTAAATTTAGTTAAGACCATTTTATTTCTATACTAGCAAGCGTAACCGCCATTCGCCTCTCCTAACCCAAGCCTGTATTTCCTTACTTCGAAAAAATTCTCTTGGATCTGCCAGCCATTCTTACTGCATTTAATCATCTCCAAATACTGTTTTAGAAGATTATGCGTGTTGCACAAGGTGTCACCTTCATGTAGACAGCATGTGTAAGAGGCATGAATGGAAGCTCGTTCCAGTTATTCAGCAAAACTGTCTTGAGACTCAATTTTGAAGCATTTATAAACAGCCATGATTCATTTTGTTTGGGGAAACTTCCAAAAGCTGATGGCGCCATACTGAAATAACAGTCAGCAATATGACTGTTATGCTCGTGATTTGAGGGGAGCCTAACAAATGACATTCTTAAATTTGTCAATGAAAATCAATTTTATTTCGGTATTTTTTTTCTCAAGGAGATTAAACTCACCCAGAGTGCTTAGAAATAAATAATAAAAGGTTTGAAATTATATACCTTTATGCATGTCTTATACATTAGCTAGTGGTTACCTGCTCGCTATTTTGGGCATTTCATGATGTATCAATAAGTACTTCTTACAAATTATTGATATCTAAATCCCATTATTAAACATTCGATTGTATTAAAAAAAAATTCTTATAACCGTCACCTCTTGATTTAAAAAGGATGGGACTTGAATTTCTAAAATTGTCGAACTATCTTCTACAGTGGCACACTCGAGAATTTTTAAAGAGGGTGGGGAATCAAGGGTCGAAAGTCCACCATTCTTCTATCATACCCAAATACACTGATAAACGTATTCTTTTGATTGTCGGGAATGAAAACTGTAAAAAATAAGTTTTTAATAACAAGTACTATATATAAAATGTTACTTACTGTGTACATAATGTTATAATCAATCGAAACAAAAATCAAGAGCAATGGGGGGGGGGGGGGCAACCCTTGTGGGTGCCACTAATCTTGTACTCTTCCGTAATCATTTTTCCCCTAAAATAGATTCCAGAAAAGCCTTCAACAAAATAAACATACTTTCCAGGTCTAATAGTTCAAAAACGGAAATTTTTTATCAATATGCCCGTAAGCCCTTCCCACCCTGAGAATCGATTTTTGTGTGAGACTCTTAGAAGATATCAACTCAACAAAAAAAAACATGTACACACCAAATTTCATTGCTATAGATCTTGTAGTTCGAAAACGGGAATTTTTTTAAAACTTTTTCTCAACCCCATTCCCCAACAGTAATCTAATTCCGTAAAATCCGTTAGTGGATCACTATTTAACAAAAAAAAAACATGCTTACCAAATATCAAGTATGATAGTCTATCAGTTCAAAAACAGGACTTTTTCATCTCTTACATCCCCTTTATCCCTTTAAATTCCATTCCTAATGCATCTTTACTCCATGAAATCGCATGTCTTTCAAATTTCAAGTCCATAGTTCCGGATATATCATGATGAGTAAGTGAGTGAGCAACTTTTCTCCTTTATATATACACTGGTTTGCAAAACTTAAACAAGATTTTTTTTTTCCATAACTCTACGAAAAATCACCTGAGAGATATGAAATTCATAAACGAGATACAAGAATGAGAATACAATGCATATAGTATGGAATCAACCAAATAACTTTATTGGATTTGTAGTATCGTAACACATTGTCTGTCCAAGAGGAAGAACAACCAGCAGATCTGGTATGGGATATGCCATCGGCTTAGTATGGAATATAACATCTCCTTACTGCAATGATTGCTTCGCACCATCTCTCCATACTCAGCATAGTGTCCAACAATTCTTGAGGTAAGAATTCCCATTCCTCAATCAGCATCTGTTTTAGTTGGATGTAATCATACGGCAAGGAGTCTCCCCAAAGCATCCTACACATGTTCTATGGGATTTAAATCAGAGGAGAACGCTGGTCAATCCATTCGAGTGATATCTTCACTTTCCAGCAGCTGCTGAACATCAGCAGTCAATTTTGGCCGTGTACTGTTTATCCGTAAAATCGAAGTCTAGTCCAATAGCACCTCAGAACAGACAGACATGGGGAAGGATCACCTGCTTATAATAGCAATCTCCGATTACAGAACCTCTGTCGAAAACGGAGAGTTCAGTCCACCCGCTCAGCATAATGCCTCTCCAAACGACAACTCCAGGACCACCGTAACGGTCTCTTTCCGTGATATCACTGGGATGAAACTGCGTTCCGAACACTCTCTCCAAATCAAATGGCGTTGAGAATCGCTTGTGGTGCTTAAAAGATTCTCATTCGTAAGGCCGTATAGAAGACACGATTTCATTGATGAGTTTCCAGTGTTTGCATTCCTCACCCCAATCTAAACTGTACTGCCGATTACCAATTTTCAAAGGGATGCAGCTCTTAGGTCGGTGAGCGAATAGCAGGGGCGTAGTTACCGCCGTATCAATGATACGGGCAGAGTTTCCAGAAACTTACGCAGAAAAGTAGCACGAAGAGGGGAAAAAAGTAGCGAATCGATTTTCACTTGCAGTTCATAAATATAATTTTTTATTTTGTAAAACTATTTTAAAAAATACGTTAAAATGCTTTAATTATTTAATTCATTTAAAATACTTTCACATTCTTCCTGCTAAGTATCGTGATCTGTTGTGTCTTTTTTTATAAATTTCTGAATTATATTGAAGCATTTGTGGCGATGGAATAAAATCAATGCAGCAAGTCCCTCATTCTTCCAAAGTCATTTTGATTCTGAGGATTTACTCAAATAGTTCGAAGCACATTCGATTCCTTAATTTTGTCTTTTTTGACGTCACTCTGGAAAATGCCCTTTTTACAGTGGCATAACTTATGGGTAGGCTTTAAAGCAAATACAGCTAAATATCTTAAAAATGGATTTCCAACTGCGTCTTTTATATTAAAAATGTGACACCAAAATAATTCTCCATCATTTAAAAGTTCAGATTCAGATAGAAAAACATCCTTCAACTGTATGTTGAAAATTTGTCTCCGTTGATTCTCCAGAACATATAATTTTGATTGTTCTGCTAATTCGAAAGGCAGATAAAAATAAAAAAAAAGGACGATTTGAATTTCAAAAAATATTAGGGGGGAAATTCTTTACCTTTTTTAAAAGTTCCGTAATTTGTAGTGATTCGGTTTAAAAGTTGCTCACATGAAATCTTGAGAAAATTATGACATCTTTGATAGAATTCTTTAGTAGATTCTGTAGAAATTATTTTACTTTTGCTTGTCAGTTTATTCAAAAAGACATTCAACAAATACTTCAATAAGCAATTAAATGCTTTTTAAACTCATGTCAACTTCGAGATTCATTCATTTAGGGTAAATTATTCTCCTTAAAAGAGTAGTTGCAATCTTTTAATACTTTCAGCAATTTTCAATGATCACCATGATCACTTTGAAAGAGTAAATTAATCCACTCGAATTCTACTAAAGTTGCCAGCTGTAATTTAACAATATTTAATTCTATTCTTGTATTAATTTAAGTAAAGGGATAGTAAGACAAATAGTTGATTAGAAAGAGAGGAATCTAGGCAGTGTCGTAACGGAGAATATTAGGGTCCCTTTTGCAAAGTCAACTTTTGGACCCCAAGCCCTAATACGTACGTGGCGTCAGTCAGGCTTTGGGCCCCCTAGAATCCCTAGACCCCCTGCATTGCGAGGGTGTACGTTACACCACTGAATCTAGATCAAAACCTTTCAAAAGGGATTTAATCAGATTTTTATCTCATAATCTCTCTAGATGACAAGTGCTTGCTTTTGTCATTATATGCAATTATTTATAAGTCCAGTGCTGCAACGTAGGTCAATTACAAAACTAGATTTTAATTCTTTAATTCAATGCAGTACCTTTGATGATAATTATACAATTTACTTAGTTCTAGAAGAATTTGTCCTTTCACACAATTACTTTTCCAGTTTAATATTTATGTAGAAATTCTCTCTAAGCCTATTTTTTAAAAATATTACGTTTCATTTTTATGCTTCTATCGGGATTAGAAAGAGTCCCTATTTCTTTTTCTACAACTTGCAGTGGACAGGAGTGGCGGGAGAGGGGAGTCCCTCTTAGATAGGCTCTGATTCGTGGCGGTGGCGATTGGAAGGGGTTTACAGAGTTTCGTGTCCTTTCAGAGTGGTGAAACACACTGCAACTCCATGTTTTTTTTGGGTACTAAAGTCACTATTTTTTTCTTTGCGATTTTTCCGAAACTTGTTCCCATACTTTTATGTATGGTTGAAAGTAGCGGGATCTTCAAGTGAAGTAGCATAAAATTCGCGAAGTAGCAATAGGATAAAAAAAAAGTAGCAGAAAGCTTTAAAAAGTAGCAAAGTTCGCGAAAAATTGCATGATCTGGTAAAACTGGATACGGGGCCCCCAAGCTACAGGGCCTCAATATATGTGAGGAAAATTTGTTCGTATATTAAGGAGCCTTAAAAAGGGTGGGGAAGAATTTTTGATACGGGGCCCCCTCAGGACTAGCTGCGCCAGTGGCGAATAGGCAACCTTTGTGAAGGTGCCTGGTCACAGTAAACCCCGCGACACTAATCACCCTGTTGCTGAGTAATGGCGCTGGCTGACAGGTATCGGGCCCAGGACGATATATCGGTCATTTACTACAGATTTCCTAGAACGGCCACCACCAACCTTTCTAACTGCTGTACCTATGGTTTGGAAGGCTTTTAGAGCATGCCAAACGACAAACTTTTCTTGATTCCGATTTCTTCAGCTCACTGGTGAAACTATGCCCCTCCTCAAGCTTTCCGATCATTCATCCGCGTGTGAAATCGTCCAGGTGATTTCTTCAAGCCCTATTTCACGAAAAAACTTACTTGCACTTGCAGCGAATGTGCCTCCATTCTTCTATTTCTCCATTCTTCCGCGCCGACCACACACATTTTGCGTACACTCACATCACCTGTCACCAATGTGGAGGATAGACCCCGTGACCTATGGATTCGTAGCCGAGTAACTTAATCACTAGACAAAAGTAATCACCCCTGTCATGAGGCTGTTACTGGCTTATGTAGAAACTGCTGCAAAGCTTTATTACTGATATTTGCATACGCATTACCAATCTACTGAATAGTAGAAATTGTACTGATCGCAATAACACTTTTTCTGCAATTTTATGGCTATCTGCTTAAAAGTTACATTGTTGCTTATGTTTTTCACACCAGTGTATTTTTAACTGTGCGAGAAGCTTATGTGAGCTATGAAATTTAAATTTAAGACTTGTTCCTGATTGAATTAAGATATTAACGTCGAATTTGTTGATATGTCTATAAGTCATTCTTTTTCCTTCATTAGAGCAATACTTCTGATCCTCTATTCATACTTGGTTTTCTCCCCTGGGAAATAATATTTTACAAATGTTATTTTTCTTATTACTTAAAGAGGGGTTTTTTTTTAACCAATGGAAAAAAGGAGCTTTATTGTATCATTTTTCAACACTATTGTCTAAATGAAATTCATTCCTTTCCACTTAAATTAGAAAAGCATTGCTCCAGAGTCAAACAACAGAATATTCATAATATAGAAAAAAAAATTAATATTATTTTATTATATTATAATAAAAGTCACAGGAAATTATCAAAAAGAGAGGTTGTTCGGTAAAGCCGCATTCACACCAAGGCGTACAAACGTCGAGTGTTAAGTGTCTAGCCAATCAGAGTCTTGCTCTCGCCCGAAAAGAAGTCTCTGATTGGCTAGACGCTTAACATTCGACATTTGTACGCCTTGGTGTGAATGAGCCTTAACACTACTCTGAAGCTACGTTCAGGAATCCTAACCCATCTTGTACGGGGAACCAGAAACCCAGCGGTTTCAAAGACGGACATCAGGGGCGTAGCTACCGCCGTATCAATGATACGGAACCCCCAGGCTGCAGGGGCCCCAACATGTGTAACCACAGTCCCACTAACAGGATTCTCATACCTAAAAAAGGGCCCCAAAGGAATTTTGATACAGGGCCTAATCAGAACTAGCTACGCCAGTGACGGACATCGGCTTTTTTCTCCCTGGCTTTTGTGGATGCCTTTGCCTGTGTTTCGACACGCTCAAAATGCTCCTGTTCTTTGTTTCTTGCCAGATTACCCGTACGGAGGATAAGCGCCCTGCTGTTGCATGCTCTTCGAAAGAAAATTCACCCTTGAGTGTTCAGGCACTTATTATTAAAAATCAGTTGAAGTGAAAGGAAGTAAACAATGATAAAGCAGGAATGACAGTTGCATTTTTTGTTGTTCATAACCGTAGCTTCACCGAAATCTGTTCTGTTTGTTGACTCTCTCTCTTTATTATTCTCTTGATAATTTTGTAAAACTCTTATAATATGGAAAAAGTTAATGATGTAGTTCATGTCTACCAAGTTTTACTTCAAGAGTGGAAGAAAAATCCTTCAAATTTGGAAAAATGTGGCCAGATATTAGAGAAACTCAAAGTAAATGTTATTGACAATCATATATAAACTTCTAAGAATTTTAAATTTCATACAACTAATCTTGCGATTTTGCATAATAGTTTGTTTTCATAATAAATACTTACAAAGGCTCTATATTATAATTTTGAGGATAGCTTGTATGTTCTTTTTTTGATCGTTAGTTCATAATATGCTTCTACAAAAATGCTATATTCTTTGCATAACTGGTTGTAGGGAAAAATTGTGTAATGTCCAAATAATGAAACATTTATTTAAATTTTTGTGTTGAATTCGCAACAAATTTTAAGCGTTTAAAATCCAAAATATTTTGACTTTTAATATTTAATTCTCTCTGATGTTCCATCTTATAGGTTTTTTTTTATTCATTAAGATGTAGATATTTACGATAAATTGCTGGTGAAACAAGTAGCTTTTCTTCATAATTGTATAAATAGATTGATATTTCCTACTTTGGTACTTTTTCGTCTTGGGGTCATTGTTGACTATTAATTTTATTTATTTTTGCCAAATTAAACAAAATAAGGTAATCTCAATTTCATGTTCAATTCTTAAACTATTATATTATTGAGGATACTTGAAATTTTTAATTGCTTCCAACATTGAAGAAAAAAGGGTAGTTTTTTATACAATTAATTTGCAATTCTTTTTTGCATTTTTATGATCTGAAATGGAAAAGTACCCACACTTCTTTTTTTCACAATACCTTGCTTTTCTTGAAGTTAGAATATGCTTTGTTCCTAAAATTGCATACTTAGTGTAACTTCATTATAGTGATGGTACTTCCACATCATACCATTGCCCAATTTCGCATGAAAAAAAGACAATTCTAGTTGGAAAACATGTCACTAATTGCTATCATCATTATTGTAGTTTTGGAATATGTGTTGGAATGGTTTTATCACTGTTTGTGATGCATATTTTTAGTTTGAAGAAATTTGTCGAGTATATAATATACAAGTACCATAATTATTACTTATCAGATTATTATGATCACTAAAGATTATTGCGAAGCTAGTATTGTGGAAAGTAGTCACTGTGGATTTTTCTCTCATTTTTATTACTTAAAATATTTTGGTACTTATCAGTTAATAGAAACAATAAGTTGATGACTGTGGGGTTCAAATTGTCACTAACAGGAACATTAGTGATATCCTATAGGATGCATTCACTCGAACTCAATGACAGAACAGAATTTGGCAGGTTTTTAATGTTTGTTTTGTTCTTTCTTACACTATAATGGAATTTTCATCAGAAAGGAAGGAAATTTGTATATTCTTCATTAAGTGCATTTCCTTTTCTCACTCTATAGTAGAATTTTGGCATAAAAGGAAGAGAAAAACTTTTCTTAAGAGTTAAACTTCCATTTTGTTTGTTTTTTAAATTACCCTTCACACAGCAAAAAGGAAAAAAAATCTTGGAACTAATTTGATAACAGGGGTAATGACGCCAAGTGCTGCTTGGCATGATAAGGATCACGCTAAGCAGCAATTCTTGTTACTGGAATGAAATCCAATATGGCGGCCTAGCGGTAATTTAATGATACACAATAATTTAAAAGAATTGTTTTGAAATACATTGAAATGTATTTCAAATAAAGGATATAGGAAGAGATTGATAATAACCTAGATCAATCAATAAATAATGAATAATACTATTATGTAATAAAAAGTAACATGTACTAATAATAGTATTATAAGCAGCATGTAAAAATCTGAAAATATTATTTTATCGTAATTATATATAATATTAATATAGTACGATTTTATAACAGTTATTAGAAATAATAATCATATAATATAAATAAATAGTAATTATTAAAAAGAATAATCGTCGAATTGTAAAAAAATAAAAATATTGCATAAGAGAACTCGTAATACATAACTATAAATAAACAACATAAGAATAGCTATAAATAAACAACAGAAATAGTTATAAATAAATAAGATA
The DNA here is from genome assembly GCA_019973955.1 of Trichonephila inaurata madagascariensis. Lineage (NCBI taxonomy): Eukaryota > Metazoa > Arthropoda > Arachnida > Araneae > Nephilidae > Trichonephila > Trichonephila inaurata. Next base: position 58,374 of record BMAV01014952.1, read on the forward strand.
ATAATTATAAATGAATAACAAAATATGTAATAATATTTATAAATAAATGCTAAAAGAAACAATTATAAATAACGAATATTATATGATTATTACACATCGTAATAATTGCATTTTTTTTCATTATGAATAAAATAATTATGTAATGTATGTTAAAATTAATTTAGAATATCAATTACAAAGTAGTGAAAGCTTGCAATATGAAACTTGCACTGCAAGTTCCTTCAACGAATTTCATTGAACAAAGAACGTAAAAAGAAGCATTTTTAAAACGAAATTAAATGATTTATAGCGATAATTAAAAGCACAACACCTTTTCTTTTAAGAAATGAATATTCTAGTACTCACTCATTTTAGAAATATCCATATTTGAAAATAGCCCGGAATTAAACAGGACGCAAACAATATAAAAATTACACAGAAAATGGTTAAATTCTTAAGGAAATCGTCTGAAATTAAAGGGTTACAGCGGGAAAAAATGAATAAAAGTTATTTCTAATATACGTTATCCCCATGGCAACCACATTGACAGACGATAAAAATATTAAGGTGACCATATTGTAATATTATTGCCCATCTTGGCGAACATAAACAACAGCTTGGCGCTACTACCCCCGATATCAATTTAGCACCAAAATCTTCATGATTTTTGTCAACCAAAAAAAAAAAGTTTCATTCATTTTTATGGTTTTTATAAAAAAATTTGCAGTGATTTAATGAATGATTACAGAGTTCCTGTTTCCCTCAAGGAAACTTAATCTGCAATCGGTTGAGTTAAGAGTTGCATTGGCTTGGTATATTTTTCAAATTTTAGCCCAGTACTGTGTTAAGATAAGAAGTATGAAGAGTTTAATGAATGAAGAATTGTCTGTTTTTTTTTGTTGTTGTCCAGCTATAATCACAGAAGATAATGTAATATCAATATATGCTACTTTTCTCATTTCTTTGAACAAGTTTACTTATTAAAGTATGTTTAATTTAGAGTAATATTTCCATACTTATATTAACAAAAGATATTAAAAATTCTCTTGTTAAATCTAGGTTGCATTGACTCATATGACATTTTTGCCAACTAGCGACACATCTGCTACGAAACAAGAGCTTCTTGTTGCTCGTGAGTATAATATATTTTTTGCCTTTGACAAACTTCCTTGCAAATATAAATTATTTTATTTTATAATGCTAATTAATTTAATTTATATGTATTTGTTGAGTTGTGTAAAAATGTTTTTTTATAATGTTTAATTTTTATTGAAGTAAAAGGAATTCTGTGTCTTATACAATGTTCACTAAAATATATCTGTTTGGGTTGAAGCTCTTAATTACTTTCATTTTAAATTAATCTCGAGGCAAAAAGAATTTAAATGAATCGAGGGTTAAAGTGTAGAATAAGGGTTCAATTGACAAAGCCAATTTTTTGGCAACCAGAATCAGTCACCAAACTGCCTATATGTAGTGATAGATATTCTGAGAGTAATGAAGCAATGCGAAAGTAATGAAGAGACTAATTCATTCTGGCATTTAGATAGACATCTCAAAAATCTCCAGGCCCTCTATTCTACACTTTAGCCGAACTGAGTGCTTAACTATCTTCATTGAACACTGGACTGTACTAATTATTTCTCCTGTATAATTTTGTCTTGTACAATTCTTATATTTGGTATTTTAGAAATTCTGAATAATTATAAATTATTTATAGGAAATTTATTTTTAAATTAACATGAGTGATTTTTTAGTTGTGCAATAAAACAAGCATGTTTTAAAAAATTTTGTTTTCATGTTAATACATATTTTATTAATTAAGTATTATATTATAATTAAATTTATCAATTTCTCCTATTCTCATTATTTACTATAAATACTAGAAATTAATGCATTGTAATCTATTTAAAGTATTTTTATGCAAGATATACAGTATATTAAAATTCCCTCATAAACATTTTTTTCTAAAAACTTTCTTTTTGTGAAAAACTAATGCAATACAAGAATCATAAAAAGGCTGTACTTACTTTTTAGGTGACATCTTAGAGCTGGGTGCACAATGGAGCATTAAAAATAAAAATATTCCTTCTTTTGAGAGATACATTGCCCAACTGAAGTGTTATTACTTGGACTATAGGTTTTTATTGTTCATTTATATATTTCTTCCTTTTATTTACTCAATTATTGATAATTTAAACTGAAATGATTTGATTAGGTTATGAATTAAAATTATCTGAGAAAGTGTAATTTCTTAAAGCACAATTATATATATAAATGTAATAATTCCCCCCTAGCATCCTTTTAATTAACTCTTTTTAATAATATTCAAATAATCTTTTAATTATTTGGTTTGAAACTAACACCCTGATCTTAATCGTAATCGACTAATATTATTACATCATAAATCCCTTTCCCGCCCATTGTAACCAATCAGCTCTTATTACAAAAATGTCACACAGTCTTCACCGTCTGGTATAAAAATCGATGTCTCTGAAAATCCCGCCTCTCTCTTTGCTCGTTTCTCTGTAGTCATGTAGCCGGCTGCTTTGTGTTGTGTATTGTAGTTTCTTTGTCTGTGTTGTGCCGTCTATCTTTATATTTATGTGTTTGAAGATGCAATAAATTGGATTTGCTAATTTACAAGACTGCCTCATAATCCCATCATAGAAAATGCATCAACATACAGGAATCACTCAACACCGGCCTCGCCCTGTCCTTTGGTTCGCTACAATAATAACATCCACTCTCCAGAAATATTACAGAATTATTTCATATATATATATATATATATATGTAGTTAATGTTCAATATACAATTGTAGATTTGATTAATACTATTCATTCAATCTCTTTTTTTAGAATGATAAAAAAACTAGTAGAAGTTTAAATGTATTGCTATATAAGGTTGTTCATTTTATATTATGTTATACAAAAATTGGTAAAAATAAATTGCAATGTATTTTGATATTTAACAATTTCAAAAATTTATCTTTAATTATGCATGTTTTTAAATTAGAAAGAAATTTCATTTTATAGAGGTTACTCAAAAATGTAAAATGAATGCTAATCATGATTATCTATTATGATAGATTAATATGAAATTTTATAAAAAATAGTACACAAAAAAAAATTAGATTTTAAATTATTCAAATATATTTCTTTATGTTGTGAATAGGAAAAATATTTTAGTACTTGAATTAGAAAGGGAATATATAAATAGGGGGTATATTATATTACAAAAAAATGTTTAAAATTATATTTACATTTATATATAGTTTTAAGCCTTTCATTATTCTCTCCCTTTCAAGAATACAATAAAAAATAGAATATTTTGTATTATTTTTTAAACTTGATTATACATATATATTTTAGAAATGATTTGCCAGAATCTGCATCAAAGTATCAACTCTTAGGCTTGAATCTATTGTGCCTTCTTGCCCAGAACAGAGTGGCTGAATTTCATACAGTAAGTTTTTTTTTACTGGATATGGTGAAAAGCAAATATTTTTATTTCCATTGCTTATAGAAAGTTTTATATAAAAGAACTGACAAATCATCTGTCTTTTCTATTAATGTTATTGGTGCAGCTGTGATTCTTTCCAAAAATTCTTGATTTAAATTTTTAAAAAATGTTTGAATGTGTGTATTGTTGAAAATATTTTATTAGAAAATAAACTTTGACTATAATAATAGAGTTGACTACATATATTCAACATATATCTATATGGATGGGATTTATGTTGTCTCTTGAAATAAATCTGGTTTAAAATATGAAATTGATATGTACTTGTATAAAACAGAAAAATTAGGACACTGAACAAAATTTTTTAAATTTATTATAACAGTACTACAAATATATACTTAGTGTATTAGTAGTAGTAGTATGTGTGTTATAGTTGAAAGTTAAAAAAAAAATTATATCCATTAAGATTTTAGAGATATATTTTGTTGGAAAAGAATATGTATTTAAGAGACTCACCAATTGCAATAATTTTTAAATTATGTTTTTTTGCATGCATTCGAGATGAAGCAAAATAAATTTAAGACACTCCTGTAATAATCTATAGACTTCATTCTTTTTCAATAGCTATAGTTAAGAACATATTTGTATAATTATTGCTACTGATGATTGTTTCAGAATCTCTAAATTTTAACATTTTAGAATGCTAGTGTAAAATCGCTTTCAGTATTAAAGAAATCATGACGAAACTGAACATAAATAAAGCAAGTTCAATTATGTCTCATGTTATTTTACAGGAGTTAGAACTGTTGCCAGCAAAAGAAATACAAACAAATGTATACATTAGGCATCCTGTATCTATGGAACAATACTTGATGGAAGGAAGCTATAATAAAGTAAGTTAAAAGCACAAAAGTAAAGTTTAGCTTAGATAAGATGGTCCCCCCCCCCAACTGTTTTGATCAAATTCAGTGTACTTAAGTATGGTGTTATAATTATTCATAAGGAATTAATGATTGAGTTATAAAAGTTGCATAAATTTATAAACAAAATGAGTTAAAATGCTCTAATCATTAATTCTATAAAAATATGTTTGTATTTTCACTTATGACCATTTTATTTGTGAGTTCTATACTTTGCATTTTTTGTATCTGAAATTTTTTTTAAAAATGCAAAATTTGATTCAATTTTTACAGCAAGTACTAAAACTCAACTGCTAAATCCATTAAATTTCTTTAAAAATGTATAATTATCAATATTAAAACACTCCACTAACAGATCCTTTTTTCAATGAATATTATCGATAGAAAAAGAATATGAATTTAAATATACATTCTTAATATTACAATCATATTACATGTATAGATATTGCATTAGATGCAATACATTTTGCTTAAGAATTTTTTTATCAAATGACTTTTCTGATTAACATCCCAAATTGCTAAACCTAAAAAATTTCATTTAAAAAAAAAAATTTTCTTTTACAGTTATTCAGTATCAGTTTACTAAATAAAATAACTTAATTTATTTGTATAGTTTATAAACTAATATAAACTGTGACATTGCTCAGGTTAACACGGGTACTCGACTTTTTTTTCTGCTGGGTGCATATATGATAGCTATTTCACCCGTGCTGCAACATGAGGATTATTGGGGAAGAAGGATGCTTTAAGACCAAGATAACATAGGAAATTTAAAATGTGGAAAAATTATCAAAATATTAAAACCCCTATTTTGATTTTTTATTATTTTTGTTACTAAATTTATCAAACACTAAATTGGAAGCATTTAAGAAACACTTTCTGCATCAGTAAATGGTCTCATATGATTACCAATATAACAAATTTCACAGGATGCCTTTGTTATTGCTGTGATATTTCAAATGATTGTTCAAGAAAGTCTATTTATCGCCTCTTGAAAGAGATACTAAAAGCTAAGTGTCATTGAACGATTCGTGCTTCTTGTTATTTTTTAAATGCAACAAATCAAACAATTATTGATCCATGTGTTTATCATTACAAATACTAAACTTTCCAATCGTCTTGAAACAACCTATTTTCCACTTTCAACACATGAGAGATAGTTAAAAATTAGTTACACCCATAAAATGGTTGCTACTTCCCTGTTGTCTGTAATCATTACCCATTAAAGCTACAAATAGAAAAAAAATACCAATTTGACACCGTACAACATCGACAGCAAAACTGATATATTTGATTTCTTGACTGAAAGAATTTCCCAGAGCAATGTGCCACTTAAAGTCCCAGTGGCCTGCAGGTTGAGTATTACTCGTTTAACATGTAGATGCCAAATTGAAATAATTCATAGTTTCCAATATTGCCCAGGACCCCAACTACGAGTTACCTTGTAATTTATTGTCACATTTGTGCAGCTGCAGTGAAATTTGTAGCGATGTTACTGTAAATTTGTTGTATAAATGTGTAACTATTGGCTTTTTGTAACAAGAAATGAAAAATGCCATGGCTGTCTATGTATATTCAACAGCAAACGATTAACATTTTTTAAAAATCCTACTTGACAGACTCGTAGATATTTTATAAAAAATAAGCTGTTTTATTGGTTTGAATAATGTCTAAAACACAAATAAAGTACATCTGAATGAATATGTTTAGCACTTTTTTATCTCCATAGAAAGAAGTAAATAATCATTGTTTACTTATTTTTATGTTAAGTCAATATTTAACTGTAAAAGAAATACTCCTCTTATACAACTTAATGGTTAAAATAATTTCAACATTCATAATGCTTCCTTGGAAGTTGTTAAAATTACAGTGATTCTGCATGCTCCACAAAAAAAAAATTCAATTAAACCTTTCTCAGTCTTGTGTTGAAACTATATTGATGGATATTCAAACAAGATGTTTACATTGAAATATAGTTTAAAATTTGTAAAGATGTAGAATAAATGTTGTGTAACTTGTTTTAAACATTAAGCAAAATTTTTTTCCCAAATCAAGAGTAACTATTGCTGTCTGAACATTCCTTTAGGTGTTTTTATCTGGTGGTAATGTCCCTGCAGAGAGTTACAATTTTTTTATTAATATACTTTTGGATACTGTGAGGAATGAAATTGCTGCCTGTATTGAGAAGGCCTATGAAAAGTTAGACTTATATGAAGCATGCAAGATGCTATTCTTCAACCACAAAAATGAAATGGCAGAATATGCTAAGAAGGTAAGCATTATGGTATTTCTCAAGATTGGAATTAGTTTGTGTTGCATGCATATTCTAAAATTGTTTTTTTATTTGCAGAGAGGCTGGACTTTGTCAGGTAATTATTACACATATGATGTGGAGGATAAAGCCCATTCAGATGATAATATACCAGCATTTGAACTTGCAACTCAAGTAATAGATTATGCTCGAGAGCTAGAGATGATTGTATAATTTCCATTATTTAATAAAGTACACTTTTTTTCTTTTTGTAAATAAGTTTATTAAATATATATGTAAAATGAAATAGAAAAAAATTACACTGGTTTATAGTCCAACTTGGATTCAAGTTTCTTATTATCCGCTACTTTACGAACTGCTTTCATGAAGTCCTCTTCAACTACATATTCTCTATCAGCTCGAATCGCAAACATACCTAAAATGGAGCATATGTTAAAATATACAAATTCATTGATGAACACTACATCTTTTCTATGTTATTAAATATACATTGCTACTTCTGAAGATTAATCAATGTAGAGGTTTGTTGTACCTTATCAGCTTGCTTAATATTTCCTCCCAAGGTGATCATTGCTGCAATTTTTTTTATATTACCATTTCATCAGAATTTATATTTGTAGAAGCTGCTAATTTATTTCTACATATCAAACATAGCTTATAATCTTTCTCTAAATTAATCAGTTTCATACTTGCAGTGAAAAGATAATAAAACAATACAGTTGATCACGAGCTTTATGGAACCATCTTATGTTTTATGTCACATTACTTAAAATCTTTTCTTGCATCATGTACCTTAGAACACATCTAGATATGATTCAATTTGTAGTAGTAATATATATTACACACTACTATTGTATGTAATCTTTAAAATGCTATTAAAACCTTGAATAAGTTCTTAGGGGTTTTTTGGCAAAATGAATGCTTTATTTAAAATATTGCCCATGACTAGAGACCACTTTCTCCCACCTTTCTGATAGTATGTGAATGCCATATTGGTAAAACCATAAGTTTTTTGAGGCTATTCAAACATTGGCCCATTTTTTATCTTCATAAGAATGGAAGCACTGCTCAGCCAAGCCATATGTCAATGAATGAAATAAGTTATAATCAGTAGGTCAATATGGCTGTTGGAGTTAAACTTCGCATTTAAGCGTTTTCAGTTAGGTTTTCACTAGTTTTGCAACATGTGGCCAAGGGTTGTCATGTAACAAAATCACTTTGTGTCTTTGCTGGCATAGAGGCCGTTTTTACTTTAGGGCTTGAATCAAATGCTTCAACTGAAGTTGACAGCAACCTTTAATGATAGTCTATAATTCGGTTTCCTTCATCAGTGGCTTGACAGCCCAGAGTTGGCCTTCTCAAGAAGCCTTTTCCAGGCCAGCCTTCTTCCTGCTGGTGTTCTCCTAGTTTTGACAATTAAAAATTGGAGATCTTTTTCTAGATCATCAATCCATCTTAGATTTGGCCTGCCTTTTCTCTGTTCTAATTGGTTGGGCATTGAAGACTTTTTTAGTGGTGCAGTTTTCGTCCATTCTGACCATGTGACCTGCGCCCATTTAATTGATTGTATTTTGATCAAGTTAATGATGTCAGATTCTTAATTCGATTTCAGCAGCTCATAATAAATTACACCCTGTTGATTCCACCCAATACAGAGGAGAAGCTTTGAACAATAAATATTTGGTTTTGCAGACGATGTTCATGCATGGCGCCAGACTTATACGCCACGATTTTCTACACTTCGGATTAGTGTACTGTATCCACTTTTCTTTGCCAGTCACAATATGGCATCCAACACTCATACAGCATCAAATGTCCTTGCTTCTGAATCATTTCTAATGCTTTCCAATTATTGAACCATCTACTTGTAATGATTTTTCAAGTTAAGCTATTCTCCAATTCTTTGTCTTCAAACTTTTTCAATGTGCCAGAGTGTTCTTTATTCTTAGGTTCAAAAATGTTATTTTTGAGCTGTTGAAACCAGTCTGCATGTCAATTTCAACAAGAATCCTGTGTGCTTCAGCTACAGATTTTTTTAAAATAAAATTCCCCATAAATACATTTTATTAGGCACAAAACTAAACATTTTTACGACAAATAAAAAAAAAAGCATTTATACTATAGCCAACTAACATACAGTATTTCCCTGTAGATGCTTTGCCATCTGAAATTACAAGCACGTAGTCGTGTAGAAAACAGTGAGATTTTATTCAAGGTCCTAATACATATTTTTTTTATAAAAGATAATGAAATGCTTTTGATGGAATTAAGACACTTTGAACAAACAAAAGTATAATGAAACATTTCCAGCATTTTCTATATAAAAATGAAAAAGAATAATGAACATACCTGCTTCTGTACAAACATTTCTCAGATCTGCACCATTGAAACCATCAGAGAGTTTCACAACTGCTTCCCAATCTACAGAAGACAATTGAGAAATTAAATAAATTCATTTTTTTATGTAAGAGGGAATTCCTACTAATTTTTACTTAATTACATTACTATACATATGTTCATAAAGTATACAAATTTTTGAGTATCTAGATATGATGGTTTTTTACTATGTAATACATTTTACAAATGATCTTTGACAAGCATTAAAACAGTGATTCTCATATTGGGAGGAACGCATTAATGCTAAGTGAGGAGGCCGATAGTTTTAACAAAAATGTAATGTACACAATATGAGAATATATACTCACTCTTACTTCAACATAAAAATTTTTTAGTTGGAAACATGCAGTTTAGAAATTAGAAAGCATCACTGAAAAAATGTCAAGCTCGTAATTTATTAAAGGAAGGGAATGGCATAGTAAAAAAGTTTGGAAGTCAATACTGCATTAACCCTCTCACTTGCGCATGGTTTTTATTATGTATTTCAAATCAACATTTTTAGAGTTAAAATATACAAAAAA
>BMAV01014952.1:72924-128742 GCA_019973955.1 Trichonephila inaurata madagascariensis
GTGTATGTCCAACTGAAGGCGGAAAAAGCTGAATAAGCGTTACATTCCCGAGCATGACGTTCAGTCAAGTTCACTCTCGAGCAAATCGCGCCAATAGAACAAAAATTTTGTAAAAGAGTTTTTATTTTAAAATATAGAATTAGATCATCAAAATATAAACATAAACAAGAGCAGCACGGGTTGCACAGCTAAAAAGTCGGAAAAATTCATACCCTTGGAAATCGCAGGTTGCACAAATTTTGCTACATCTACGTTGCCCGTGGAAATTGCAGGATGCTCAGTGAGAGGGTTAAAGCTTTTGATGTGTTCACAAAAGTATCTCAAAAACCTTTAACAATCAAGAAGTTCTGATACACAAGATATTGCTCTACGCGTGTAAAGACTTTTTTTTGTTCATTTTATATTTTAAAAAATTGAAGCAAAACATTTTATTGTATTGCTGTTTCTTTAATTTTGTATTGCCGAGAATAAAAGGTTTCAATAACGTGAGGATTTAAAAGCAATTAAAAAAATTGTTTTATATTTTTTAATTTCCAGTTAGATTTTTTGACAGTTAAAAACTTAACCTCATTTTGTAAAGTGTTTTAGACAAATCAAGTTTGTAAGTTTATCAAGAAAAAAAAAATCTTTATTGGATTTTCCCCCAAATATAATTATTAATATTCATACTTTTAAGTACTTCAATTATAAAAAAAGATTTCATACCAATTTCTCCATGCTTTGTAATAGGAGCAGCATGAATTTTACAGATTTCTAATCTAGCTTGTTCATTTGGTAAAGGAATTTCTGAAAAAATAAGCATTGATTTCTGTATAAAGATTTATTAGAACTATTTATAAATGATTCATGTAGTTATTACTTTAAGCAAATATAAAAAGACAGCCAGTTTAAGAATATTATAATTATAACAATAGATTATATTTAGCTATGAAAACCATTATTAGTTAAATATATATATAACAATTTAATAAAGACTGAAGAATCTTAAAGATGATTAACTTTCAAATTACCAATTTTTCTATCAAGTCTTCCAGGTCGTAACAGAGCAGGATCTAACGTATCAGGTCTGTTAGTAGCCATGATTATCTTCACTTGACCAAGGGAATCAAAACCATCCATTTGATTCAAAAGCTACAAAAAGAAAAAAGTTATTTGATCAAAATACTGCAAGTTGTTAATTAAAAAGCCTTTGAATATGAAATCGACTGGGCTTTAGCTAAAACAAATTTAATTTAAGTTGATATAATAACACAATATTGCAACTGTTAAAAAAATAAAATTTGCATATAATTAATAACAAAACTTTATTAAAAAATTCAGATAAAATTACATACAACAATGTAATGGAACTATTAAACTGTTCATTAAAAAAAAATTAATTTAAGAATAATAGAAATATTTGTATTTGTAACAAAGCCAAGTTTATATTATATGAAGAAAATAAATGCTAGAATCATTGCAAGATATATATTAAGAATAACAATAGTTTCTGAAAAAGAATATTAATTTTTTGTTTTGTGATATTCATACACACACCTATTCCAGATTTAAATTTCACACATTCAGATTATATACATATATATTTACTGCAAGTTATTCACAAACACTAATTAGGGTCAGTAAAAGTATTTATGTGTTTCTACTTTATCGTTCAAGATGTATTGAAGTAATGATTAACTATACATAGAATACATAAATTATACCTCCATCAATGTTCTTTGAATTTCTCTATCTGCTGAAGTTCCTTCAGAAAATCTACGTCCACCTAAGAATAAATTTTAAAAAAATATATTAAGTATTTTTTATAGTATTTTGTTATATATTAGTCTAAAAAATATTTTTACAGACGAAAAACAAAATAGATTAGAAATTAGATAACTAGACAGGAATGCAAACAAAGAAAAATGTAATGCAATATAGCAACACTTATCAGACAGTTAAAAAAAGTAAATACAAAAATCCTCTCTATATTCACTAATTTCAAACAAAAAAGCTTACATATCATGATAATCAAGAAGTGCTACCTCAGTAGTCAACAACAAGTTACATATAAAAAAATGTAAGTGTTATGCCAAAAAAATTCTGATTAAATTTTCCAATACTTTTACAGCCTCTTTTATAAAAAGTATTTTTATTAAAGACGAGTAATTTCTTTGAAAATCCTTCAGAAGAAAACTGAAACATTACAGCCTCTTAATTTCTATCTCCACTTCCTTTTTGTTAATGACTTATAAAACAGAAAAGGATTACTGATATACACTGAGGACATAAAAATTGGTACAGGCACACATATGCAATCAATCAGCATAACATGATGTCGTCATCAGCTCCTATAAAAGAACAGGTGTCTGATAAAGCTGTTAGATTAGTTTCTGCTCCTAAAATGGCAGATTATCAAAATTTAAGCAACTTTGAATAAAGGTGTTTATAGTTAGCACATGAAAGATGGAATATAACATCTCTGAGGTTGCAATGAAATTTAGAATTTCGCACATGACCATTTCACAAGTGTACTATGAGTATTAGGTATCCAGCAAAATATTAAATCAGTACAGCTGGGAAAAAATCTTGAAAGAACAAGACCATCAATGATTTGCATCCTTAAACATGCTTTAGACATGCAACTCCTCAAATTTCAATGCTGGGGTATCAACAAGTGTCAATGAGCAAATTGTTCAATAAACCATCCTCAATAAAGACTTTTTGAGTAAAAAACCCATTCATGTATGGTTGATTACACAGCACAAAGCCTTATACCTCACCTGGAACTGCATACACCATCACTGGATTGTTGATGATTAAAAAAATGTTTCCTGGTCGGACAAGTTTCATTTTCAATTATAACAAATAGGTAGATGTGTATGGCTATTGAGACAACCCCACAAATCCATGAACCCTACAAGTCAACAGATGACTATTGAATCTAGTGGAACCTCTGCACTGGTATGAGTTACTGGCATGATGAAAAGGGCCCCCATAATACCTAGAAATGACTGACAGGTGATAGAGATGAAAGTATCTTATCCAATCACCTATACCCAATCATATTCATTGCATATTCTGATGGATTTGGACAATTTCAGCAGGATAATATTATACCCAACATATTGAGGGTTAATACTAAGAGTTCCAACTACACTTTTCTGACACTTCCATTGATAACGTAAATCCTCAGACATAAACATTATTGAACATAGCTCAAATGTACTACAATGTGCTGTTCAGAAGAGATATCCATTACCTCAAATTCCTAAGGATTTGTAAACTATTTAGCTGGATTCATGGTATACACAGCCACCAGGATACATTCACACATCATTCTAGTGCATGTTATGTTTGTTGTGGGACTTCTGCATGCTTGTGGGGGCCCTATATGACATCAGGCAAGTGCACCAGTTTTTCTGGTTCTTTAATGTATTTTTTTTAGTATGATTAAGATCATCATCTTAACCTTTTTAAAGTAGATTTTTCAACTTCTAGGATCATAAGTAATTAAAAAATTGACAAGACTTTTTCCACTCTTCTTCCTGTTTGTGATAAGTCTACATAAATTAATTTTTGAACGCGAGGAATACTTATTCAATTAATTATTTTTTTGCAGCTTTAAAGCATTCTTTTTTAATTTAAAAAAACAAACAAACGATGGGAGTGTTTTAGTGTTTCTTATCACAAAAAAGAACAAAGTTATATATTTTATGTTACTAAAAAAATATTTAATAAACAAACCTGCCAACTTTTGAGAATTGCAAGGCATAAAATAACTTTCTGATTGACATTTCAAGAAAATTCTTAAAATAAAGCATAAACAACGTGTTACGTTTTATAAAACATAATATTTCAAAATAAAAATATTTTGATAAGAATATTACCCAGAGAAAATTCTACTTTTAAGTCAACCACAAAAAACATGCTTTTTATAGAAAATACAGTGATGTAACTCAACTTTTGGATCATATTTACAAAAAAAAATATATATATATATTAAACACATACATATATAGAAGATAATAACCAAATTAAAAGAAACTAAAGCCAAGACTACATAGAGTACATGCTGTAAAATTTTTGAGGTATAAATTTTGAAAGCTTTATAAATAGCAGAATATATCTATTAGCATTCCATCAACTTTTAAAGGTAAAGAAGCAACACTCTTTTCTGATGCAAAGGTAATAAATGGCATGGATAGTTCATAATTTCCTACTTTAAATAAGAAACAACTCCAATTTTTCTTGCATTACTGCAGAATTATTTGTCACAAATGAAACTAAACATTCAAAGGGTATATGCAGCCTTTTTTTAAACTCATTCATAATGGACTGACCAGTATTTTCAACAGTAAAATTTGGAACTGTTAGAGGCCACTTGAATTGGACATTCTACAGTTTGTTTCATTAGTAGTATCAGATGCAGCATCAAAAGTTCTTGTTTCATGTACTGAATCATAATTTTTCAGACTTGAAGTTGTTTCGCTAATTTAGTCCCACATATGTGCAGCAATGTCAAACTATGGAAATGTTTTCAGAAAAGATGAACTACATGATCAATTGCAGTTAAAGGCACATTATGTTCTACAAGAAAGGATAAACATTATTCAACCCTCTTATTACATTAGATTGGACATTGTCCTTGAAAAAACAATTGAATTTTGAACAACTGCCACTTAATTTATTTGCAATGCACTCTAGAGATTTCCTGTTGCAGGTAATATCATACTGGGTACTGTGAGAAATACATAGGTCAGCACAACATACTATCAAACACCAAAAGAGGAGAGGCATCTTTCCTCTTTTGGAGATTAAGTAGAATTTTGTTTTTATAACATTTTTTACATCAGTGGCATATGCAAAGGTAAGGTTTGGAAACTAAAACCCCTCCCATAGACCAACAGATTATTTTTAGTATAAAGATGTTTTGATGCTTTTGTCTACATTTTTTACCCCTTTCATGAAAGAAGCATGAGTATGCCATTGCTTTATACATTTGAAAGTATAAATAATAAAAACACATGGAAAAAGTTTATAACAGTGGCTATACAGGAAGGGGGGGGGTGTTATATTTAACAAAACTCAAATAAAAACTTCATAAATTTTTTGAAAACTTAATGGCAACAAGTTCAATAGCTCTTGCATTTTCTGATCATTGTGAGTATAAAACAATAAATAAAATCCTGTTATCCACAGTCAATGGATAGTGAGAAGTTTTTGAAAATGTGCAAAAATAAACAATCTTGGGGTAAAAGCACAATAAAGGGCTAAACTTAAATTTCAAACACAAAGTGAAAAAAAAATGGCAAGCATGTATAACTTTATAGTTATTGTGATCCAGATTTGAATAAACATTTTACATTAATGAAACTGACAGAATACTTTCAGAGATATGTAAAATGTTTACATTCTTAGTTTTAAGTAAGAAATGAATAATGAAATTTGGATAAATTTAATGGAACTAAAAAGGTAAACACTTTAAGAAACTGCCATTTGATTTGTAATTAAATGTAATATAAAATGTCCCATGCATACACCTATCAGTTGCCAACCTATGTGTGAAATTAACTGAGAGCATGTCAATCATAACTTAATTGATTTAGAAACTAAGAAATGTACTATTTGAAGAACACAACCTAGTTTATGTTTTCTCAAAGAATAATATTTATTGTAACTTAAAAAAGTTTCATTAATAATTAAAGCAAATATAAAGTACTAACCAATAGCATCAATTTCATCCATGAAAATAACACACGGCTGATGATCTCGAGCATAATTGAACATTTCTCTGATAAGACGAGCACTTTCACCAATGTATTTGTCAACAATAGCACTGGATACAACCTGTTGTTTTTAAATAGCAAATATAGCATAAATTCATATATAAAAATCATATGTATATATACAAAGACAGAAATATTATCACAAGTTTTCTACTAATTCAGTTAATTGCCCTCTCACCTTAAGAAAATTGGCCTCAATTTGACTTGCAACAGCTCTAGCCAAAAGTGTTTTGCCAGTTCCTGGAGGGCCATACAGCAAACATCCCTTTGGAGGAGTAATACCAACCCTTTGGAAGAGTTCAGGATTTAACAGAGGCAGTTCAATAACCTAAAAGATATAAAAATTAAGTTTTAGACAAGAGTTTCTCACACCTTCCCCCTTAAAATAAAAAATCTTAATCAATGTGAGTTTTCTTTTAAAAATTGCTTTCCAAAGAACATGATTTTAAATTGATAGATACTCATTGGTTCATATTAGTAAACATTGTTTTACATTTAACAAACACACGTTTTGAAAAAAAATTGATACATTTGTTTGATATTAATATATAAAATAAAAACAATTTTTCAATTAGATTACTTTCTTATTAAAAAAAATGCAGATTCCTGAATTGAGAAAGTTAGGTTATTTTTGTGCAAAATTTAAAGATTAAACACTGTTTCAAAAACATTCTCAGAAACTGATATTTATAGTATGATTTGTTACATTAGCCTATGACAAGGGTCAACAGATAGTGGCTTTTTGCACAGACAATTGCAGTTCTTCAGACTTCTGCCTCTATGTATAATTCAAAAATAATTAAATATACTAAAGAATTGTTTCCCCCTCTCCCCCTTTAAACATATTTACCTGCATTTGCACCTACACTTAAATGTTTGACTTAAGACAGTTTTTTCTGCTGTAAACTGTTTATCAGTAATGTCTAAATTGTCAAATGAAAAGATGTTGCCAAATGACACAAAGCACAGCTAATAGAAGATAACTGTTCCCCCATGCTTGTACAAACACAATCTTGTTTAACCATACAACAACACCATTTTAAAAACATTTGATTTGGAGACTGTTCCTTCTGTTTTAAGTTGTTATTGGTACTTTCATATTATACTGTGGACTAATTCATCAAATGGAAAGATGTCGCTAAGTGCTGCAATATGCATCCAATATTAGATAACTGTTCTCCTGCTTGAACAAATACAGTCTTACTCACCAAAGATGACAGCATTTGATAACATTTTTCAATTTGGTGAAACAAGTACCTGAATGTATAAGTACCTGTTTTTTATTAACTAAGTTTATTAAGAATAAGAAAAAATATATTGTGATTATTTCTATTATAGAAAAGGTCTAATTAATTAGTAAAAGAGTCACAATGGAAAGACAGTCCTTAAAATGATTTTCAGCAATATCTACTTATTTGTATACATGAGTTAGGGTGTACTCATGAAATTAAAAATTTGAGACCCCAATGGAAGTGATAAAAACACATTCCATATTTCATGATAAGTACAGATCTTTAAAAAAATTATTGTTGAAACGTCCCTTAAGAAAATCACACTTTTTCAAAGAAAGTTGGCAGTTTTAAATCAAAACTTTTACCCCTTGCCTTTTGCTTTTTCACTCCTCCCAAAATGCAAAAAGAATTATGTCTTTATTTTCAGATTCTTTTGTATTTCCTTGAGGTTTAAAACAATATACAAATATTGACCAGAAGAAAAAGTATCATATTATATTTGCTTTTACACACAAAGAGTTGGGTATGAAAATATTTAGTTAATAAAATACTTTTTGCATATATATAACATTAACTAATCTTAATTTTTTACTATATACATATATCACAATGGACTGGATTCTTAAAGTACCTTTGCATTTATTAATATGAATAACACATCACTCAATAAGTCCAGGCCTGACATACAGATGATACCACATTCTAACTTTCAAAAACCTAACTTAATAATCCTAACCTTCAAATGACACATGTTAAAATTTTATGACTATCTAATGTTTAGTTTAAAAGTTACAATGGTTTTAGTGAAGTAGTTTTCTTCAAAACAATGAATGAAAAAGAATTTGTTTGTTGATTAGCATTCCTGTTTTATAAGAAAAAATACTGTTCTAGCTAAGAAATGGCTTTATATGTTATACAGACTCTACTCCATCAAAAACAATGGTTAAGAGGTCGTATGCTGACTTCTAGCATGGTCCATAGACTCTAATGATGCTAAAAACTCAGGTTGCCTGAATGTGGCAGTTGTTCCACAAAAATAAACATAAAACCATTCGGCCAATCATAAATTTGAGTAGCATGAAATAACAGAGGAACTGAAGATATCAAAAGGCAGTGTATAAACATTTGTCAATGAGAAAGCTTTGTTCAAAGTGGGTGCTGTGTTGGTTCACAGTCGATCAAAAACAACACATTGACAATTCAGAGCTATTTCAGCAAAATAAAAAGGATTTACATGGATCTATTACAACACCTCTGAATCCAAAAGATTATCAGCTAAGTGAACAGCAGTCAGTGAAAGCTATCCAATGGATCCAAAAACTCAAATGTCAGCTGGCAAGGTTATGGTCTCCCTATTTTGTTCATTGACTACCTTGGAGAAGGCAAAAACATTAAAAATGAATATTAACTGCTGTTATTGGATTGGCCAAGTAAAGAAATAAAGAAAAGAATTCCTCAAATGCAAAGGAAAAAAAAAACGCTATTTCACCAAGACAATGCACTACATCAAAAGTCGATGAAAACGATTGTCAAATTGAATGAATAGCGAATTAAATGAATTGAACTGCTTTGCCACCCCTTATACAGTTCAGATTTGGCCCCATGTGACTACTGGCTGCTTGCAGACCTCAAAAAAATGCTCCAGGGAAAGGCATTTGGCTCATATGAAGAAATGATTGCCAAAGTTGAGGTTTATTTTGAAAGCAAAGACAAATCATTTCACAAAAAAAAAAGTTAGAGGAGCGTTGGAATGAATTATCACTCTTGAAGGAGAGTATTTTTATGAATAAAATTGAATTTAGCTAAAAGTTGTGTTTTATTAGTTCAGCCCAGGACATATTGAGTGATGTGTTAAAATATGTATTTCAGTTTGAATGTACCATGATCTTGCCAAAACATTTTCGGTTAGTACTATAATTCAGAGACAAATTTTAATTAGTTTTTATGTGAAAAGTTGTTCTTATTGGCAGCTTATTCTAAATTTTAATGGAATATTTGTTAGATATAAATGCATACAGAATATTATTCAACTTTATAATACAGGTAAACAATGTATAAAAAAATTTGCAAAATAAATATACACATTATATAAATTTCAAAAAAAAAGAGTCATTGAACAATTTAAACCTTAATAAGAAAGGAAGTCTTAGAGCATGGCTTGGAAACAAAATAAAGGCCTGAGAAATACTTTTAAGAGTAGAGTAAAAATCTTCACACATGACAATCTTCAAAAACATCTATTTCGAATTGGTGTGGAAGAAAATTCTGACTACTCTCTGTTTGAATGGAAGGATTATGAATTTTAAGCACCTAATTGTTTATGCTTCTCTCACCAACATTAATTTTAATGTTGCATGTTTTTAGAACTTTTCTTCCAATGTGAGCTGCTCAAAGGGAAATGTTCTACACAACTTCATTATTGACTTAATAAAAAAAAGGAGATATCAAAATTAATGAAATTCTCATCCAACACAACACAAAAGATATTTTAAATTTACAAAATATATTATTGAAAATTTTACATTTGCACATGCACATTGTGTGCAATAATATAAAAAATATTAATTTCAACATGATAATCTTGATCACTACTGCAACCAGAACTTCTGGTGTTTCAATGACAACCTGGCTTTTTTTTTTTTGGAAAGTCTATGAAGCCCTGGCCTACGATGACTTTTTCTGGACATCTAATTGTACATAACAAATTTAGAAATATTTTTGGTCATTCCTTAGGAATGTTACTATTTCAATAAATTTACCATTTACATATAATTAGTATTCAAAACTATTTGAATAAAACCTTAAATGCAAAGGCAGAAACAAAAGCATGCTCACTGCTGGGGTTAGTAGTATCTTTCATAAGTGTATGTCAAGGGCCTGAGGGCTTTTTTGCAATCAAGCATAAATCCATTAAATTACCAAGAATGCGTAATTTAATATTACTCTATAGAGCAGGGGTGGGCAGACCTTTTCATGGCACAGTCTACTTTTAATTTTTTCAAGGTGTTGCGGTCTACCTTGTGATGTAGGTGTGATCAGCAAAAAAAAAAAGAAGCTCAACAATATTTGTACTATAACAATAAATACAGTTTTTTAAAACTACGTTTTAAGTAAAACACAATATACAAACATAATAATTATACCCATAAATTTAATAATATCAAATAATGCATTTTCAAACAACTCTCAATACATCAAAGAAAATAAATAATTTTCACTTAAAATTAGTTCTCATAGCTATAGTCTCAGTAGAAGACTTAGTCTTCATATTAGGTCCCCCCAAGAATCTTGAATACCTCGGTATATAATAACTGCTAATCTTGCACTGAATTCTAAGTGGTCGTATGTGAAACAGGAATGATATGTCATCTTAATTTTTTTCTTTGTTCAAAATGTAGATTCACAAAGATAAGTAGAGCGAAAGGACGATGTTAAATGAATTGCAGCTTTTTTTTTTTTTTAAAAAATTGGGATAGTTTACTTTGTCTATTAGATTCCAAATTTATTCCATACAAATTACGCCCTTTTGAAGGAGAAAAAGCTTTGTTTTCCTTGAAAGATAACACAACATTGCAACAACACACACAATGTTGATCATCACATCAACATTGCCAAATGGGTAACCTATGAATGCAACTTTTGATTCTAGTCTAGTAAATTCTTGAAAACGTCTCTCAGATTTGGGTTGCAGTTTTAATCACGGGTGTTTATATTATCTTATTAACCACCTGTATTTCTTTTAGTATCCGTGTCTAACATTTTATGTGACGGCGGTCACCCCAAAATGTCTTGGCGGTCCACCGGTCGATCGACTTAATGCCCACCCTGGCTATAGAGTATGTAAACAGTAAAAGTTTTACATATTTCTTATTCACTCAATTTATTTTCTTATTATTTAAAAACTTAACATTAAACATTTAAAAACTGAATACATGGAAAAACAGGGATCTACACACTGCTCTACATTAAAATTATTGCACTTGTCTTCATCATCAGATATTTTTATGAACAGAACAATCAAAATATATCATAGTGTCACTATACCAACTCTGTTTCAGAATCATTAATATCTGAAATATTTTGCACCATTTGTGGTACTTTAAGTTTAAGCATTTGCAGTGTGTCAACATTCTAATGATAAAAACAGAAAAAATTTATGTCTACAAGCAATTATCCATTAAAAACTGGATAGAAAACCCAGTACCAACGATCTACCGAAAACAAAACTTTACTTACTGTACACAATTATCAAGTGCTCATTTAAAGAGACATTATAAAGCATGCCATTTATAAATATTCCTTTTGCTTTATGTTTATATAATCAAAATCCATGTGCATGCGAATCCTCATTTCGAATAGAAGATCAAATCTAAATGTATCTCAAATTTTATGTTCTTTCAATGCCATCAGTTGCAAAAAGTTAGTTTTTAAAATGTTTCAGGACAGTGGCACTAAGGTGTAACAGCTGGGAGTGAACAAGAAAATGTTCCAGCACACCAGCTTGTCCACCAGGTAATGAATGCATGTTTTTTGCTGGCACACTTGCATGACAATCGCTGTGATAGTTAATATTAAACTTCCTAGTAATAAAACTTATTTAAAAATTACTAACAGAACTCTCATATACAATTTGTTAGAAAAAAATGGTGAAACACAAAAAAATGTACTCTTAGCTTCACTTACTTCCCTCAACTCACGAATCTGTTCACCAAGACCTCCAATCATATTATAGGATATATCACCTGGATCTTCATGAGACATGTTGTATACAAGAGGATCTACCTCTCTAGGCAGATATCTAGAAAACAAAAAACATTATGTTCAAAGTGTGTGCTATATTTAATACATCATTTGTGAATATACCAAAGTTAAAGCCATGCATATACAAATCATAATCACACAATCTTATATATAATAGTTATATACAAATATAACTCCAAATATATTTTGTCTATAAAACATAAAAGTTTCTATAAAATATAGTTTGATAAATAATGACAAATATTCATAAGAAACAGATCTAACCACTTTTCTTTAAGAAATTTGTTACATTTTATGAATATTTTTAGAAGAAAAAAATATAAATCTGTCGTCTTCATTAGATAGAAATTGGTTTAATTATGACATGAATTTTTTAATTGGTTATTAATTTATCTGAAAAACAATTAAAAATTACTACTAATTATTTGCGAAATTAATTTTTATAATTTATACATACATTTCTTAAATAAAAAAAAAATACCTCATTATAGTTAAGGTAGTCATATCAAGAGCAACTCGAGTTCCAGATTTCAACTTGGTTTTATCCAACTGCCTACGACATCCAACAACATAACGAGGCCCATTAGTTGCTTTCACAATAACTGGAAAAAAAAGTAATAAAAAATACAAAGAAAAATTAATTTTTAGTTAATGCTAGTACTTATAACAAATATGCAGTACAAATTTAACAACAATATTGTAACAGATAACATCTTTTAACTCAATATATATCCCTTTTTCCCCCCAATTATTTCTCATTTAATTTTTGTTGATGCATTCAATACTCTTGCATCATATTTTAAAATTGAATAAATACCATATTTTATTTAAAAGCCACTGTTCACAATTATCTAAGTATATAATATGGCAGCATTCTAATATACATAAATATAAACTGAATTATTTTAAGTTACTTATTCATAAAATGTTAACCTTTTTAATTAATATAGAGGTTTGAGCCATAAAAGTAGAAAGTTATACAAATAAATATCACTTACATTTTTCTTCAGTTAACTGCTTCAAAACTTCTCCAACAATCTTGAAGGAAAAAGAATTGAATATATATCTCACAAGAAAAAGAAAGTATGTATTACATACATAATTTTTTTTTAACAATTATAATAGAAATAAAAAAGGAAATGTTTAGCAATGACTTAACTATTTAAAATCATAATTTGCATTAAAAAAAAATTGATTAATTACTGTAACCATATTGGACACAGTTCAATATAGAAAAATGTACTGCTGACACAATTTGGCACGGTTTTTTTCATACTCCTTCATCAAAGGTGTGAACTAAACCATGATTTTACATTACATAGAAGTTATATAATACACACGATTTTTATTACATAATTTTCCTACAATATAAATATTTTTGGATGATGCCTATTATAAGATAAGAGACTTTTATTTGATTCAAAACATGTACAAGAACATGATATTTTAAAAGTTTATTCTAATTCTCATAAGTATTTTTTTTTAACTCCAGAATTGAATAATACAAGGTGTACAATTTCACAATGAAATGATAATACACATTGTTTAATAATACAAAAAAATCTTTAAAAGAACAAGAATAAACCACAGATATTGACATACCTGTCCAACACTTTGCAGAGCCTTTAAATCATTTTCGGATTTTTCATATTGTATATTGAATTCTTTCAGCTGTTCTCTAACTAAAAAGAATGGAAAATCAAGTTAAGGCATTAAAAAATAAATTACTGAATTTTCAAATTAAATCCAAACAAAAATTCTGCAATTAAGCTTTCACCCAACAAAACTGAAGTATGCTCTTATTTCAAGAGGATTTTAATTAAAGACAAATTTTTTAAATTAACTATTAGGTGCCATACAATTTTAGCCATATATAAGTAATTAATCATCAATTATTGTTTCAATCACTACCATTGTCATAACAATCAGAACTCTTTTGATCTGACTTGTTTACTAGTTATCTAATTTGCTGCACTAAAAAACAGGGTGAAAATTTCATGGGTTGTGTCCTATTTCAAAGTATCCCTGGTTTTTTTAGCTTTTTTTGCCGCCAAGCTGGGCGATAAGTTTGTCAAGCTAGCAACCTTTATTTTTCATTCTTTAAAATAAGACTGTTATTAGTGACCATTAGGTATCTACGATTAGTTATTTCCATCAATTAAATTAGCTTTGGTAACCCTACAAACTATACAAGAGTGGTAAAGATCGTCACCATTTTTTTTACACTTTGCTCACTTTACTGTTGTTCAGATAACACGTGTAATATTATTGGTTATAGTTAACAAGACAAAAGCAAGGATTAATTGTTTTTAAAAAACTTTTTGAAAAAAAGGTGGTAATTATTAGATGGTGCTTATGGAAAAAAAGTTAAATGATGGAGATGCCGTTCAAAAGAGGAAAGAATCCACATGATGCAAGGAAAGATATGCGGTTTTACAAAAGTGTCATTTGAGTAATTTTAGAATGTGTTTAATATCTTTTTAAGAAACTAAATCATACAGGAATTTGTAGAAAAAGTTTTAAAAGTAAATTTTTCTCCTTCCAACATTGATTCCTTCTTTTCAGAATGTTCTTAATTTTCTATTTTTCAATAGTTAAAAAGAAATTTCCATTTTTATCATTTGGATTTCAATCTTTTTCTTATTAAAATGTCTTTAATTTCCTACTTTTAGAAGCTGAATTTTTTATTAATGTATTCTAAACATAATTTCAATTTTTCTCCATCAAATTTCAAATTCCCTTTTTTTTCTTTTTGGAATGTTCTCCATTTCCTATTTTTGAAAAGTTAAATTTTTCATGAAATTGTTCCGTAAGTTTTAGAAAGTACCTACTATTTTTAGAAGCTACATTTTAGACGAATTCATATAGTTTGGGTTTTTCCAATTTTTACTCTTTCAGACAAAACCTTATGTTTTTCCCAGTTTGCTTGGACTTGGCTTTGAAAAACGAATCTTGGCACCATTTTGGCTTATAATAGGGATAGTTGAGCTTATAATAGGGATTTACCAATTTAGGGCTTACACTAAACAAAATGTTTTTTATATGCATCTTGTGAAAATAATAAAAATTAAAGTTATATTTTGGAAAAAAATAAAGGGAGATCTAATCTTTTTATCAGAATAAAAGGAGTATATTGTTGCAAATTTGTATGGGAGGAAAGCAGGCGATGACTCCAATTATTTAAATATATAACAAGTTTATTAATGGACAAAGGATAAACAAATGACTACACGAAAACAAATCAATGCATATACACAAAGAAATATTATATTAGAGTATTTACAATAGTTGAAAATGCACTTGTTTTAAGCATGCTTTACAACATTCCAGAAACAGCTCTCTAAACAGTTCCAAATGCAGAAACTCAATTAAAAATTAAACTCTTCTGAAATGATTAAACCTTAGTCTCAAATTTCCTTACAAAACCAAATAAAAGTTTTCAAAACGTTTGACCCTAGACATCTTTTCTTGGAAATATTGTATTTTACTGCCAAATTTGTTGCCAGTATGGTAACCCTTGTCAGATCTCCCATTGTTACCACAACCTAATTCCAGTTCATCTGAGAAGAGAATTTTCAGAACTAATCTGATATACAAG
This sequence comes from Trichonephila inaurata madagascariensis, assembly GCA_019973955.1. Classification (NCBI taxonomy): domain Eukaryota; kingdom Metazoa; phylum Arthropoda; class Arachnida; order Araneae; family Nephilidae; genus Trichonephila; species Trichonephila inaurata. The sequence goes on from BMAV01014952.1 coordinate 88,284, forward strand.
CACTAAGCGCTTTTCGGTGTGAGTCCTTAATCACACCAAGCAGCGTTTGTTGTCAAGTTACATGGAATCCAAGATGGTGGCCTAGTGGTGAAAAATCATCAGGAAAATAATTTTTAAGAACTATTTTGAAATATATTTTGAATAAAGAATAAGCAATTAAGAATTTGAACGAAGAATAAGCAATATCAATCAATAATGAGTACCAATATATTCATAATACATTTTAAAATTAATAAGTGCTGATAACTTGCAATATTCCAAAAACTGTAAGTTCCTTGAATGAATTTCATCGAACAAGGAACATTCAAAAACGTATCATTAAAGAGTAAAATAAAGTGGAAATGTGCAATTTATAGTAATAATTAAAAGCATAGCACACATTCTTTTAAAAAAATATCCTGGTACTCCCTAAGGATATTAGAAATACCCACATTTGAAAATAGCACAAAATACAACAGAAGACTGAAATAGTAGCTTGAGGAACAAATAAAATAAAAATGGTTAAATTTTTAAAGAAATCGAGTTAAAATTGTCTGAAATTAATAGGATTACTGTAGATAAAAACCCAATAAGCATTAACTCTAATATACGTTATTCCCATGGTAACAACATAACCACACAATAAATATATCAAGATAGCCATATTGTAATGCTATCATCCATAAACAACAACTTTTCTACATGAAATTAGCACCGAATTTTCCTACAAGAAGGGTGTTGAATGGGAAAAACATTCTGTTTCAAGATATAAATATTTTGAAATATCAAGATTATCTTTTAAATGTATTTAAGATTCCTTTACATTTGACACAAAATAAGGCATCTATGAAATACTGCGAGAAGTCATTAGATTTATTCATAGATTATAGCCCATTTAGGGTTCAGTCCTAGGAGAGCCCACACCCTTGGCGCGAATTATTTTGGGTTGGCGATAATTGAGCCATCTTGGTAACCCTACTTTGATACACTAGATATGGTAAATCTAACTATTTCTAGAAATTTCGTATTTTGTCGGTGGGCACTTAATTTCATTTTGTTTTGGGGAATCAGGCTGGAATGGTTGCGTGTGTGAAGGAATATATCTTAGAATTTTTTACTTTGTTGAATGTGAAAGGTTAGAAATAATTGATTGAATAGTGTATGAAGGAAGGATTGATTGCTTAGAGTTATGAATGTCCAAATTTAACGATCGGCATGATGTAACATGGTCGACAATAAAACGCTTTCTTCGAAATTGCACCAGCCACGCCAAAGGTATGTTCGACCATTACCTCGCAGAATAAAAATGGCGGCGCTCACACGATCATTCACTTAGCGATGAGATCTTCAAGACTTTTTTAAAATCTGTTATGCTGTACCCTCCACTCAGAAAAGATCAGCAGTAAGAAAGTAAGCGCTGTTTTTATATATTCTTTTTTTATTTTAAATGCTTAATTTCTGTATTATTTACATATATTTTCAACATGCATCCACCTTATCTCTCTGTACTCACTTGCTGCCATTGTCGGTTTCGCATGGCACCAGCTCGTTCTGGCTTGGCGATTTTTTTGTTTTGTCGCCAAGGGTGTGGGCTCACCTAGGATTTTACCCCAATTTAGAATAAAGGACAGCATTAGATCTGTTTGTTGATCATAGCCAATAAAAACGTGATTAATAGCATTTGGTTAATTACAAGACTTCAAAACAAAAATCTGAAACAAGACTATTTTTTTTAAAAAAAAAAAGGCAAACTTAGTTTGTTCTATATTATCATGCAATATACCACATTCATTCATTTCTGCCAAATGTAATTAAAGGAATTGAACAATCCTTGAATTTCATGGATAGGGTGCAAAAATGAGAAAAATTTAATATATTTAACTCTGCAACAATCATGCATTTCTCTATTTGTAAAAGATAAAAAAGTATCTGAATTTGTTTTATTTATCATGTAAAAGTTCGGTGTACATATAACTCACTATACTTATTACAATTAAAACGAAATACTATAGTGCTGACTGTGAAACCTCGAAGCTACTAGAAAGATGGCAAAAAATCACCGAACAGAATGTAAGATAATTGACTGATTAACGCTAATTTTTAGAATAGATAAACTTCACAGAAAGAACACTGAAATTTTTTTATACCCAATCAAATTTATATAATTCTTTAGTCAATTCGCAGGTTGTCTTTCACAGCTAAAATAAATTACGAAAATATCAACATTAAAGTAAAAAGATCGCTCTTACTTTCTTTCAATCTTCCTTCTATTTCCTTATGTTCCAAAATCTTTTTTTTATAATCTTGAAGAGCTTTATCTCTAGGGTTTTCTTGAGGAACAGGAGTATGTGTTGCTACAGCGGTGGCTGCCATTTTCGCTATGTCATTTGAAAACAAAAATATTTCTTTATCGTAGGTTGTTGCCAGTTTCTTTCAGATTATCTTTAATGTTCTTGCTGTATTAAAAAATGCATTGTAATTACAAAGGCTAAGCAAATACCCCTTTAAATTATTTCTGTTTTAATACATTCATTATTAAAAGGCTAGTATTAAGCACGGGAAAAATTCTAATAAAGTATAATTTTTTTAAATTGATGGGGTTACGTTGGAAAACCTTTGATCTTTTAGATTGATAGCAAAATACCGGAAGGATTTTAAACTAATTACAAGTCCATCGGGCACCGGCTAACATAACAGAGATAATGCTTTTATAATTATTTTGAAAGTGATTTTGGATTAATAATTTGGAAGAGATAAATAGTTAATTTTTTCTTCATTTTTCATTACAGAATTTTCAGGTTCCCTTAAGAGGTTAATAAAAACTAAATTTTCTTCAGACTGTCAAATAGTTGGCAGAACTAAGTGATTCTGATTATTGATGTGTTTGGGTAAATACATTGTTCGCTTAAGTATTATGAATAAAATTGTTTAACATATCTGAATGTAAATTGAATTTGAAAACATAAGGCTTTTTCTTTCACGTCCTTTATTTTATATTTTCAGATCTACAGTATCTGTATATAAAGGTGGACCGCAAATTAAAATGAAAATGGAAGAGGATGCTACTGTAATGGGAAAACTGGAATGTTTAAAAGAAATTAGGTATGAATAATTCCATTTTAAATTTATTTTATTTCATTCTAAAAATTAATCATAGTTTATTTTGTTCTATCTTGTAAAAATTAATGCATTTTATTTTCTTATTTATAGCTAAGAATCTTAATCATATAATTTCATCAAATTTGTATTGCATTTATTAGTATCGTTACATTTGTTTTGGGAGGAAACTTTCAGAAAAGGCTATGCTATACTATTTAATGTGATGTGTCGGACTTTGTTCATTGCACATGCATGTATTCTTTCAAATCTCAAAATGCAGTAGAAATTGATTTGCTTGAAATGCTTGTGTGAAATTTTATAAAAATCTATTTATACTACAATTATTAATTATTATTAATGATTAATCCCTGCTATAATTAATTAGTACTTTAAATTGCTAAATATATTGATGTGTTTTTGTTTATATGCACAATAGTGGTAATAAGTAACATATATATATATAACGTACACCCCAGCATTGTGGGGAGTCCCGGACGGTTCAAGTGTAGTATAGGGGGCCACTTGGCGCAGTCCTTTTTTTTTTTGACGACTAAAAGTGGTCGCCAAGATACTTTTTCGGAATGATTTATTACTTATTTTAGAATAAATTCGATATCTCACCATGACATTTAGTTAAAAATAGCCAAATCTGAAGAAAAATCATCAAATCAAAAAGTGGTCCCCTTTGAGCCGACCAGGACTTTGCAGGTGGGTCTAATATTCTCCGTTATGCCACTGGTGTAATAGCTGATAATTACAGTATTACTTAAATTTAGTTACTGTTTCTTAGAAGAAATAATCATTTATAGAATTAGCATTTTCAATGAGTGTAAATCATTTTCTTATTTTCTGTTGATCAAAATCTTTATTTGGGAAACAAAATGCCCCTTTTCTCATTTTCTTCCTACTTTTATACCTTGTCTCTTTACAAACCTAAAATGGGTTCAAATTCTTAATAAATTTTAATAAGAACACTTAAATCTGAATTATAAAGAAGAGTAACATTTTGTTATGCATAATTCTTTTTATTAATGTAATTTTTCAAAGAAATTAGTAAATAAAAATAATTTAAAAGGAAAGCCAACTATAACACAGAACTGCATCCCTTATTGCCAAAAAAGAAAAATAATTGATATCTTTACTGATTATACAAAAATGTGTTATTTATTATTACAAATATAATCTTATTTACATAAAATAATATGCTATTTATTAACTTGGATAACCTTATTCGCATAAAACTGTGTTTTATTTTAACCTCCTTACTGCTGTGCAAAGTAACTCGATTTGCTTCCCAGTACCACAATTTTTCACACAGGCACAATTACTGATGCAGTGTATATTGGGCAAAAAAGAAAAGGCATAGTTAAATAAAACATTTTCTGAAATAATTAAATCCTTTGCATTATTTTAAGGTCATTTTATTGTAATTCCAAGCATTTACTGATAGGTTTAATGCAATAGTTTTACTGATAGCAGCACAAGCACAATGCAAAGTATCTCATTTTAGCACTGGTGAAGCTAGCTCTGAGGAGGCCCTGTATCAAAATTTCTTCGGGGCCCTTTTTTAGGCATGGGAACCCTGTTTGTGGGATTGTAGTTACACATGTTGGAGCCATGTATCATTGATATGGCAATAGCTACACCACAGCATTTTGGAAAGACATATATATGACAGGGGCAGTTAATGCACTGGCTAAGCAATACATATATGTTCATCCATGGCAGTTAAAGGGTTGAATATATCTTGATTATAAATAAAATTTTCTTTTTCCATTGATACATTTTTAGTGCCATTTTTTGTCATTTTTTGGTACAACAGTTAAAATTGTTCAGTCAATCTATTAACACATTGACCACTTTCATTTTTACTCAACTGTCAGCTGTAGGACTGATCTGGTTAGTTGTACTCTGTGTCGAAAGATTTCACATCACTCTCCATTTGGAGTGCAAAATTGAGACATTGTAAAAAAAAGTATGAACTTCTGTATTTATTCAAATCTAATCTACATCCCGAATTCTCAACATATTTTTGTGAAAAAATAGTAAGTTTTACATGATTTATTGATAGCTGATATTTGCAAAAATAAAAAAACAATTTTTTTTAATGAGAACTAACAAGAAGGGCTGTGGCAAAACAAAGAATGTTAGGGCCCCTTGCGAAGTCAATTTTTTGGGCAAAACCACAACGTCAGGCTTTGCCCCCCCCCCCTAAAATCGTGCCTATCTTTACAATGTGGAGGTTGCTGAGGTATTCATTATGCCTCTGAAGAAATGAACCATTAATTTATTTCACCAGTATTTAAAAACTTTTAAATACATGCATGAACTTCTAATTGCTCTAACCAGTGGCGTAACGGAGAACATTTGAGGGCCCCTGCAAAATCGGGTTTTGGGTCCCAAGTTGAATTTTACCAAGGGCAAAGGCACTTGTACTTGGCGGCAGTCAGGCTTTGGGCCCCCTAGAACCCTGCCTCTCCCACATTGCGCTGGTTTACATTATGCCACTGTCTCTTAACTGTCAGTATCGTGTTCAATTTCCCCCATCCAATGAATTTTTGCACCTTTGATTTTAAGTCCCGCCTGATTTTCAGTAGCATTGACATTGGGAAAAAAAGTGTGGCTTAAATTTGAATAAATAGGGTATATATTTCTGATTTATATTTTAATTTAATAGTTATGTGGAGAAGGAGGCAGAGATCTCATCCTTTAGAAAAAGTGCATTGTAAATTATTCATAATTCCCCAATGTAAAATGTTTTTCTTTTTTCTTTCAGTGTGATAACTACACAATTTGTAGATTTCACAGAATTTAGCTATAAGATTTGAGCATTTTTATAACTACACTGTTATAGTCAATGGTGGAACCTTTTTCTTTATTAATAAAGGATTTAGGACATCTATCCATTACATTCCTTGGATTTCCCTCAATATTATAAACAGAGATGGGAAGATTGCCTAGACACAAAGCTGGATATAACCTCATGAATCAGCCTGCTGTATTTATGGATATTATAGTATCTATCTGTTTTATTTTCTGATTTTTAAGTTATCTATTTTTAAATCTTTAGTACATCTCATCTTAAGTATATATATAAGTTTTAAGAAAAGTGTTTTTGAAAATTATTTTCAATTTATGTTGAGTTTTTAAAGCAGAGTTTGCTATTTTTTTTTTCATGCTTACAATCTGATGCATTTTAGGAGACCCGTTAAAACTTAGTATTAAAATTTTTTAATCTTTGACCATAAAAAGTGTGATAATTCTATGAATAACTGTGCTGTTCATCATATCTTGATATTGATATATTTGTTATTTATGACCTTAGAAGCCGTACAATTCATTTGGAGAAATTGAAGTCCCGTCTAAGGCAAGAAGTGGAAGCCACAGAAGGAGAAGAAAAGTGTTTGATGGAATATCGACATGAAATGGAATTGCTGTTACAGGAAAAAATGGCTCATGTTGAAGAACTGCGTCAAATTCATGCTGACATTAATATTGTAAGCCATGACACTTTTATCATTTATCTTAAAAATACTGAAAGTTGTTTTAAAATTTCAAAGGATTATAAATATTTCTTAGGGTAGCTGAAAATATTAATTTAAATTCAGAAGGATCCACTAGTCTAGCGTTAAAGTAATATTTTCAAATGTTATTCAGTTTTTTATTTGATTAGAATATTTAATTTTTTTTTCAAAAATAAAGAATAAGTAAAAGCATTTTTACTTCTGTTTACTATTTGAATTATGTATCAGCCATTTTTTCTCCCCGAGTATCATTAATGTACATTATCCATTATCAAACTTGCATAGGAATATCTTCATAACAGAATGCTATAAAAACAGTGTCGGTTTATCCATTGGGTGGTTGTGGCATGAGTACCTAGTGGCCTGTATAAGCTGAACTTAAACAGATTTTCTGGTTAAAAATTTCAATTCTCCAGTGCCAAGGAGGCCCGTAAATCCTTTGCGCCCAGAGCCTGAAATGAGCTTAAATTGGCACTGTATTGAATGCTTTTCTGGATAATGTTTCCCTCTAGGAAAATATGTTAGAGATTTTCCTTTTTTCCATTCCTGATATTCATTTGACTATTTTGTTTAGAAAATTGTATCTAAGTACATAATTTATTTCTGGTAAAAATCTATACATTTCAGCATGTAGAAATATTTTCGTAATATTTAGAAAAGAAATTTTCTCATTTTATTGTACTATTCTATTGCTAATTTTTAAAATGTATGTTACTTTTGTTAAAGAAATAGGTTCTATGCTATTAGAAAAATACAAATATAAGATAAACCATTCTTTTTTAAATGGAAAATTCTTTATAATACATTTATTTGATTTGAAACCTATGAAATATCAAATTAAAAATATTAATTTTTTGCTATTATAGGCTTGTAACTAAAATGTTGCAAACCTTGCTTTCTCCAACATAAGAGTTATTTAAAATCAGTATTTTGTATTTGAAAACAATATGGTCTCTTTAAAAAATAATTATTTCTAAGAAAAATGAAACTTGTTAATAAATTATAATGCAATGAATGATGTAAGATACTATAAATAGCTAAATATGGTAAAAAGATGCTAATTGAATTTCTTATTCAATAGAATTTACTCAGAAATGTTAAAGCTTTTTTTTTTTAAATTAAATGTTAGAATGCTGTAGACTTTGTTTCAAGTTTTCATTATAAATTTCAGTATTCTAAAAAATATATTTCAGAATTTCATATTCTTTAGTTTTTTAATAGTTGTTGTTTAAAATCCTCTGTTTTTCATTTAAATTATATGTTTGTAATTTAAAGTATTTAGTAATTTTCAGTTTTAAGTATGCATCTAAAGTGTAGAACTGCAGTAAATAATCATTGTTCCATGGAATTTGTAGATAACATAGTTATTTAACATCTAATTCTTTTAAAATAAACATAATTTATTTAAATATTTCTCTTTGACCTCAGATGGAGAATGTGATAAAACAATCAGAAGAAGATCGAAACAAGCATCTAGAAAATGCCAAACAATTGCATCATGATTACAAACCTCTAAAGGATCTTGTTGACACTCTTAGGCATGAAATAGGACTGAGCAAATTGCCAGAACTCCATGAAGAAGATGAAAATTTTAAACCAGAGTTAGTAAATTAATTTTCATAATGCAATTAATGTGTTCATAATTATAACTGATTAAGAGTTGAGTTTTTTAAAAAGATTTAGAGAAAATTAAAAGTATTTATTGTGAACATAAATAAAAATTATTTAAGAGCAAGATTAATTAGTTCCAATGGAGAAATTTATGTGGTCCTTATTCATATATTTATAATGCTTAGTTTAAGAATTATTTATTATTTGACTTGAGGATTAATCGTGCATACTTTGTTTCCTAGATTTTTTGAGAAACAGAAAACAGAATGGCAGACTGAAATTCCAGAGCAGGCTCTCCCATCTTCTCTTTCAGCTGGTGCATCTAACCAGCAGATGCAAGCTGGGCGAAGCAAGCCACTGCAGGATCGACCCCAACCAGCTGCATTCCGTCAACAACCACCTCCAATGAAGGTAATTAAGAGCATTCTCCAGAAACAGTACTTTTAACTTATTTTGAAGGTATAGAGATTTTTTATTATTTAATAAATATTGGATTATAAAATAATTGTAATGAATGACTATAATAAATTTTGAGGTAAAATATTAAAGTGTCACATTTTTTTTTACCTGTGTAGGAATTGGAACACTGTTTCAAACAAAAAGAAAAATAAATTAATAAAGAAATTTGATTTGATTCTTACAACTCAATTATCTAGATATAGAAATTTTGTAATTTTGATTTTAGTACAGTGTAATTTGAAAAGGACTAAAAACTTCTTTGTTTTTAAAAAAGATATGAAGATGTTTTCCAAATGTGAATCAAGAAATGAACGATTTATACTATAGTAGTATAATGATCCAAATTAGTACTTTTTAAACATTATAATAATTTTGTATCTTATATTAATTCATATCAAATATTTGCAATTATATATATGTAATAATTCCCTCTAGCATCCTTTTAATTAATGCTTTTTAATAATGTTTAAATAAGCTTTAATTCTTTGGTTCAAAACTAATGCCTTAATCTTAATCAACTAGTATCAGATATCCCTTTCCCACCCATATTAACCAATCAGAGTTTTTATTACAAAATAGTCACGCGGTTTTCACCGCCAGCTATAAATACCAAGATTTGGAAAGCCTGCTCTCTCTTCTCTTTGTAATCATGTAGTCAGCTGGCTGCAGCGCATTTTGTGATTGCGCTCTCTGTTTGTTTGCATTCACCATGTAATCATTGCCGTTTTCGTCTCCAGCTCGCCGTCTTGAATATGTGTAAATAGCTGCAGCTCGTTTATCCTTTATGTATTTGTGGGTTAGTATGCTTAATGTGTTGTCATAACACCTTTGATGTTTCATAAGAAAATAAAGAAGAGTAAAATGCAATCAGGAGTTCTCCACTTATTCGGAAACAATCAACACTGACCCACGATGTTGCATATATGTATATATATATACCGAGTGTTTCAAAAGTCACACACATCAACCTTTGTGGTTGGGTTTTAAAGACAAATGAATTATGTTAACAAACAGAATAAAGGACAAATGAAGATTGAACGGTTATCTTTATTGTCAGGTGTTGGACATGGTAAAATAATAGTAAATGTTCAAAATGATGTCCATTTTCCTAGACACACAATCAAACTTTTTACCAGATTAATTGACACTTTAGGAAGAGTGGGAAAATTAATGTCCGATATTGCATGAAGGGTGTTACTCTTAAGTTTATCAAGTGTATGGGGGGGATTATTCCTGAAGGTGACATTTTTCAGATATCCCCAAAGAAAAAAATCCTGAATTGACAAGTCCGGTAAACGAGGTGGCCAAAGTCCTTTGGAAATGACACGATCATGGAAAAATTCAGTTAAAATTTCCATACTGTCCTTCAATGTATGACACATTGTGCCACCTTGCTGTAACTAAGTGCACCTTTCACTTTCAGCAAGGATATAAATTCCGTAATGATGTTTATGTAGACAGGGAGTCTTTTCAATGGACTTCTTTGTAAAGCAGTCTCCACATCTGCCACTTTCCTTTTCACTATGGATGCTCTACCCAATTGCTTCTTTCTTGTCTGCAACCGATCCTGTGTCTCGAAACTGATGTGCTAAAAGTGTTATCATTGATGCATTTGGTGCTGTTTCACTTGGATATTTCTGCTGAAATGCATTTATCACACGACAATGAGATTTTATAGTTGAAATAAAATTCCACGATGGCTATTCTTTGCTCTTGGGGAAAACATCATCTACCTCCAGTTGTGCTCAACTGACTAAAACTGACAAGTATTTTGAAACTGATGCCCGATACCTTCAAAACTTCTTATGATGGGGCCCTTACTGTCATCTAGTAACAGAAATCTCAACCAACCCATTTGGTTTTAAGCAACAAGGATTACCATGTGGATGTGCGTGACTTTTGAAACACCCGGTATATATATATATATACATAGCTTTGGGAGACATATTCATAAGTCCTCTGGATATATCTTTATATTAAATTTTTTCAAACGCTATGCCACATTTAATTGCTCCTACCTTATATCAAATTTTACAATGTTTAATTATTTAAATAAACATCAATGTCATTATATAAGCAACAAAATACTTTAAAATCCTCCTCATTCTTTATTCAGTTGAAGAGCTGAAAAAAAATTTTAAAAATGCATATTTTCAGTTAACTTTTATTTTCTTGCATAAAATTTTAACATAACTTAAAAAGTATTCTTCTTAAAGAATCCAAATCATCAAAGAATGATTTATAGAAGGAACTCGAAAATGTATGCATCTATAAAAGTGACTTTTACACTTTTGTAAAATACAGTAAAATTTTATTACATTTTAAGCTAAAATGTTTTTAATAAGTTAATAATAAAGAAATTTCTTTCCTTATAAATTACATAATTATGTTAGTGGGAGAATTTTGATGATTATTCGATTATTCATTTATAAGGAAGAAACCTAGATAAAAAGTGAAAGAATCGGGGGAAATTTTTCGTGAACTTTTTTATTACTTAAAAATATATATATATATTGTTTTGAAAATGTATTAATTAACATTTCACTGATTTTCAGTCTTGTTTGTCTTGCCATCAACAAATTCATCGCAATGCACCCATCTGTCCATTATGCAAAGCTAAGAGTCGTTCAAGAAATCCAAAGAAGCCAAAAAGGAAACTAGATGATTAAGTGAGTAATCAATTTTATTTTAAGAAATGTGTGCAATCTTCCTGACCACATTAGTTCTGAATTTGTCTTTTCTAGTAATTCATCCTTTTAAAATGTTTATAGCCAAGGTGTAGCATTAATTGGCATTATATCATGTATAAGAGTCATAATATTAGTTCTCAAATCATTATTGCAAAAGCATTTACCTCACTTCTAAAATATTTATTCAATTTATTATGTAGATAAGAAAATTAGTTTTTATTAAAAAAAGAATATATTTGAAAAAATACCATAAAGAAATAAAAGTAACCAACGTGAAAGAATAAAGAAAACAATTCTTACTCTTATTTGGCCATATTTGAAATATAAATGGAAATTAGTAAAGATATATATTGATTACACAAAGCTATTGAAAATTAGAATTTTTCAAGTTTTGATATCTGCTAACTTATAGTTTAGTAACTGAAACTTAATTTTAAATTTGTTAATTTACATTTGATTGGTGTATTTTTTTTAAACATATTTTTGTAATCTCATTAAAAAGCATAAAAGTATTTCAAAAAGCTTGACATTAATCCATAATTTTTTTTTTCTGTTAGTTTATTTTGCTGTCATTATTAGAAATTGTAAAGTTATTAGATTTAAAGATTCACACACAAATATTAAGAAATATCATGTGATAGTGTGTCATATGTTCTCATATTAAAATTTTTCATCTCGCTTTTATTTCATATAACAGCAAACTCAAATACATCTATGATTTTAAAAATTAATTTGGTCAATATGTTATTCATAATGTCTAACAAATAAATATCAAAGAAATGCTGTATTATGTTCCTATTAAATTAACTTTGAATTGAAATCTATCAAATACATTAGAAACATTAACAGCTATTTTGTTTCAATTATGAAAGACCTTTTTAAAGGCAATCTTTTATTCAAAAGATATATAGAAGCCACATATTTTTACTTATTGCATCATATTTCTTCTATGTTCTTTTATAATAAATCAAACAAACATTTAAAATTTTCAAAATTTCTGATTAATAATTATTTTTAGTGAACACATTTACGTAATATAAAAGTAGGCTTTTTTCTTTCTTTACTTTTTTTTAAAATTTGTTAATATATCTTATTTTGTCTGTGTTTTAATATAATTGTGGAAGAAGAAAGTGAAAAAAAAAACACCTATGATATATATACAGTCGACTCTCGATAATTCGAAGTTGGAGGGACCAATGAAAAACTACGAATTATCAAGAGGGTAGGAAAAAACTCTCAAAATACACGAAGAGAAGTTTTTTTTCTAACACATTTAAATTTAAAACTATGTAATAAAGCAACAATTGTACATAATTTTTTTAAAGTACATTTTTATACAGTATAAAAATAAAACAGAAGTTAAAAGTCCTATATTAAAAGAATACACTTATGTCTTAAAAACTACTATTAAAAGAATATACATAATATATATAATTAATCCTTTTTGTCAAAAAAATCTGTTATCTTTTTTTGTTTTAAGGCATTCAATCTAACTTTGTCAATAGATTTTTCTAGAACAAATGAAGCCTGTAAAATGTCTGTATCAACATGATTTTGAAGGAAAAAGTTGCGTAGTTTGTTTAGTGACTCTTTAGCTTCTGACAGAGTTACCGGAGTCAACTCCTCTGATTCGTCTTCATCACTTTCTGTATTGTGGTCCAAAGCCACAATTTCAGCGTCAGATAGAGCTCCCCATACAGCAATGTCCGTGTCAACCAACACATAGTCGTCGAACGTCAAATCTTGTTCTGGAAGAGCTTCCCAAAGGGATGGTTCAGCATTAAATTTAGTGAGTGTATCGTCCACATCAACCAGATTCGGCAAGGGGAAGCCTGACTTTTTAAAACAACTGTGAATTGTCAAAGGAGTAAAAGCTCTCCAAGCTTTGTCAATCATGATCAAAGCTGTTAAAATAGAAATAGTTACATTCTGCTGAGTTTTGAGGTTATCCAAAATGCTTTTAATGACTTCACGCCAATAAAAAGTTTTAAAATTATGTATGATGCCCTGGTCGAGTAGCTGAAGTTTTGAGGTTGAGTTTGGAGGGAAAAATTGAAGTTTCACATCTGATAAAGGTAGTGCGTTATTGTGCACAGTACAGTTGTCTAAAAATAAGAGAATATGTCGATTCTCTCTTTTCATATCCGAGTTCAGTGAGACCAACTATTCATTAAAGAGTTCGGTGGTCATCCATGCCTTCTTGTTTTAGCGGTATTTGGTAGGGAGCGAGTTTATGCCCTTGAAACACCGAGGTTTTGCAGATTTTCCTATGACAAGAGGAGTAATCCTTTCTGAGCCATCCATGTTTACAGCCAGTAAAATAGCTAACCTCTCCTTGCTATGTTTTCCTCCATGGCATTTTTCTTTTTTGAATGTAAATATTTTTTCTGGCAAACACTTGTAAAAGAGTCCGGTTTCATCCGTGTTGAAAATGTTATGTGGTTCGTACTCCTTTATTAGATTCGAAAGAGAGTTCTGCCACTTAGAACAAATGTTAATGTCGACACTTGAGCTTTCCCCGCACATTTTTTTTGAAGACTATCCCATTCCTTTTCTTAAAATTTGTAAGCCATCCCTCGCTAGCCGAAAACTCTATTCCTAATTCTTTGGCGAATGCTTTAGCCTTTTCCTTCAATAAAGAGCCACCCATCGGAATATTCTGTCCTCGACACTGTCTCATCCATGAAACTAAACACTGTTAAAGGCATGGAAAATTACCTTTACTAACGCGTTTTCTCACTCTACTCGAAAATGCACTTAAGATTTTCTCTTTATTCTTTAGAATAGTGGAGAGCGAGCTCAGTGGGATTTCAAATGCTTTGGCTACATTGACCTTCCTCTCACCTTCTTCAACTGATTCTATCACCTTTTGCTTTTCAGAAATTGTTAAGCACTTGTACTTTTTAAAAGAAGACATGTTGTTCCTTTCGCGTGATAAGTCGACACTGAGGTGTAAAGTAGTGGCCCAAGGTTTATCGAACTTAACAGGTAGGAAACGTAAATCACCACAGCTTTAGTAAAATAATATTTTTAATTTAAAATTTGGAATCTAAAATGAACACAAGGCATATTCACAGTTCACACTCAGCTACGGGGTATACTTAATAGCAGGGGTCAACAACTATGGCACATGGAGCAATTCTTAGTGGCACATTACCGCTCTTTTTTAAAAAAAAATAATTGAAGAAAGTTAAATCCCTGTCTCTCCTGTCTTTGCCTTGTACATTTTTATATAAAGGTTTTATTTCTCACTTTCAATTCTCTGCTATAAAACGATTCTGCTGAATTATCTTGGATGTAGTTTGAGTGCTTTATTTTTAAAAAAAAAACCATCTGTTTAAATGTGACTCATTATTAGTAATAAGTACTCAACACAAATCAAAATTATTGTGTAATACTTGTAAAAGGAAGCATCACTCATTACTGCACAGTGAATAAAAAAGAAAGCAATTTTTCCTTTATCTATCTAAAGCTTGTGTATCAACGGAAAAAGAAAAACAGATGGCTTAGGAATAAATCAAAATTCTGCTTAGCAAATACCGGAAATATCATAAACAAAGTAGTTATTCTATCAACATGCACAATTTGGACTGAAAATAAGTTCGGTAAAAAAACCACTCCTGGGATAATTAGGTACTGGATGTGAATCTAACTTAATAATATTGAAGGTTCAAATTATCGAGAATTTTATAGGATAACTTTGAATTATCGCGTGTTGTAGTCTGGCCAACCACAAATTTTACTTCAAAATATTGAGAGTACCAAAACGTATGGTTTTAGTTCGAAATATCAAGAGTTTTTCTAGGGGCTGAGCATATACTTCGAATTAGCGAGAGGTTCGTATTATCAAAAGTTCGAATTATCGAGAGTCGACTGTATATACATATATGATGTGAAATAATTTTTAAATGCTTTCTTTACTCTTGACTTAGTTACTAAAATCTAATACTGTTTGGGGGTTGATTACTGCTTATTTATATTAAGATAATGTTTTCATTTTTAAATGTTTTATTATTATACAATAACATGCTTATATTTGCAGATGTGAAATGTGGAATCTCATCTTTCAAATTCTCTCATGCATTTTGACATGTTATTCATTTTCTTAAGTGCCAAATGTAATTCTCAAGGTGTGTCTATTTTGTAGAAACCAAAATGTACATAGTGTGTGAAAAAATTGCTTTTTTTTTTGTAGAAAAGTTTTTTCTATATATGGTGTTCTCTTAATATTTGATTGACCATTTTTTCCTTACTTATTTTGTGTATATGAGTCATGCTTGTTATTTATTATGCATTTGTGTATAAAATTTCTTTTGTTAGCTGTTTTCATTTATTTTACGTATAAAATGACATATTTTGTTAACAAATCGACTTTAAAAAATTGAATAATGTTAATGGAAGTGATTAAAAAAATTTTTTAAATAGTTAAATTTTGTGTTTATTTTTTTTTTAATTGCATATAAAAGGGACTTAATTTTTCATCAGTTTTAATGTTTTAAATTACCATATCTAGAAATTTGTGCAATGTTATTCTATAATCATGAATTAACTATTAATTATAAGTTGGCTATTATTAATTTGACTCTGTTAAATGCAATAATTCAATATTTCTCAATATTTTTTATTTACATTTTTATATTAAGAAAATATAAGGAATACTGTGAAAGATTTTATAGAAAATATAAGTATTTAAACATTTTTTAGTGCCATTTATTGTAAAAGCATTTCAAAAAGGTAATTTTAACATTGTATATTTGCATAATTTTTTTTTAACCTTTTATGCTTGAATAGTTTAATGAATCCTCTATTATAAATGTGTATCTTTTGACAGAATTTGAATTCATATTTAGCAAATTCAATGACAATTTTCTTAACCAACAATTTAAATAAATTAACTAGATAAGCATATTGTGGAATATCTATTGTGCCATTGAATAGGAAAACTATAGAATACTGCCAGATTCACACATGAAATCTTTAGTTATTTAAATGAGATAAAATCTAAAAAAAAAAATTTCATCCTGAAGGATTTCTTAAATATATGTTCAGCTGTTAATTTTTGTTTTTCCAAAGGTCTTTTATGTGAAACCTTTTCTAAGCAAGAATGTTTTTCACAAGAATTAATGGAATATTATCAAACATTGTCAAAGCTATTGAAAAGTAAAATTCTAGCATTATGTATAGGTTATTGACAAAAAATTAGTAACAGACAACACCTCGGTTGCTACCACCCTCTTCACACTATATTAAAGGAGAATTTTAAAGTTTTTTTTGCAGCTAATCATTACTCCATGATAGGTCTTGCGGGAACACCACCAACCGAGTAGCTTGTGACTGTAGTCATGATTTTTTTTATAATTAAATTGATGGTTAAAAGTTGTGCAATTTTTCTCTTATTTTCTGTATGAATAACTTTTATTAAAATATCATGTAATATTTGAAAAAGGGGCAGCATATTAAATGTAACTCTTTTTTATAACAGTATTTAAATACAATTTCAGTTTGTTTTGTTTTTTAAAAAAAAAGGTATAATTATTTTTAAAAAATTTTTTATCAATCTTTTAAAAATATTTTTAGTTATTTTTTAATACATTCATTTTATAAGTTTTATTCTGAGAATTAAATTTTTATTGGTGTTGTAAAACAAGCGATATGGAACATTTTTTTATATGTTGATTGATGGATGCAGGATGTAGAGGGATCGACATTATATTCCAATTAATTATATCTTAGATACTATTTTATGTATTTTAAAAATAAATTATTTTAAGATAATTGAGGGAAAACCATTCTTAAAAATAAAGGGAGGAATATGTATTGTAGGAATGTATGTGAAGAGGAAAGGAGAAGTATCATTATTCCAGATATTCATAATATTTCAAAAAAAAAAGAGCTAACATGTTTGTAACATGAAAAAGGCTTTATGTTTGATCTAATATAGACACCAGAATATTGATTCAATAACACTTTCGAAATTTATTTTATAAATGGAAATTAGAATGTAATCAAGAATTATTATTCAGATTTGAAATTAATTCAAAAATGTAGAAATCTGGTAGTTAGCATTTTTTTATCATCAGTATATTTTCTTTATTTTTCTCAGGAAATTGTGTAGTATTTTTATGATCATTCTCATGTAAACACAAAGCTTTGAGTGTTTCATTCAAAGTTATTTTTTTAGATATTATTTAAATGTCTTGTGTGGTACTATTCTCCTATTTGTATTGAATGTGCCTATGTAATAATCCAGATGTAGGTTAGAATTCATGTGTGTATCATCTTGTCAAATTCTCAAAAATAAAAATCTTTTTTACTTGAAAAATGCTTTTTATTTTGGATCAATTTTCTTGACCTTTTTTTATTATTATTATTTCATAAAACTAAAATGTA
Source organism: Trichonephila inaurata madagascariensis (assembly GCA_019973955.1). Lineage (NCBI taxonomy): Eukaryota > Metazoa > Arthropoda > Arachnida > Araneae > Nephilidae > Trichonephila > Trichonephila inaurata. The sequence continues at coordinate 106,036 of BMAV01014952.1, forward strand.
AAAGATTCTTAAATGTGTACTGATTTATAACTATGGCTGCAAAACTTTTTACTTTTTTGAAAATTTTAGAATTAGTTTTTGTCAAATTTTTTAATTGTTTAGTAATACAACTTAATGAATCATAAAAATACTTTAAAAAATGGTTGAAAAAGCAGATAAAAACCTTTTCTTTTAATGGAATGAATGTAAGTCTAGATTTGAAAAAGTGTGTTAAAATCCATAGAATCACAAAATACTAACAAAATCAAAATAGTAGGAACATGTCGGGTTTTATTTAAATATTTTTTTAACTGAAAATGTGAAAAATCGGAATGAGGATTAATCATTAACAATATTATTTTCATGTCATTATTAGCATGTGCGTGTTTAGCCTGCCATGTGTATTGAGTGATATAGTAATATAGAGGCATGGTTAAAGTAATAGTGACTTATGTTTAACGAATTCATTCTAAACTAATAAAATTCTTTCAATGAGTTTAAAAATAAAGGCAGGTCTGCAACAGCCAAAAAAGAATTTGAATTGTAAAATTTTCATTAATTTTATTTTTGAAAAACTGGTCTCTAACATGCAGGTGTCTCGGATTGCTTACTCTTCATGCTATTCTTAATATCAGAATAACTTCTAAAATTTCCATTGTTCAAATATTTATTTGGATCGTAGCATTTTATTCAATAAATGAAACTATAGTTATTTGCTGTTATGAAAGAAAAGATTTCAAGATTTGGCATATATCTTATTTCGAATTAAAATGGGTTTTAGAATTCTAAAAATTGAATGATGATATAAATCTTATAAATTCCATTGCATGTAAAAATTAAGTGTAAAAATGAACTATACATTTTACTTATGAGATATATAAAAATGAATCAACTTTAAATACATGGAAATAAACAAGCAAACGGAAACATCTACCAAAAAGGTCAGGTTACTTTCCTACTTAATGATTAAATTTACTCATTTCCAATTTATTTTTCAATAAGGTATTCCAGTGCTTCTCAAATTTTCAATATTTGCGAGCCAATTTTCAATCTACAATATGACTTTAATTCTAAATCAGTGATTCCCAAAGTGGTCTATATCGACTCCCAGGGGTCTATGACGTACTACAAGGGGTCCATATCAGCGAAAAAATGATTTGGGGGTCTATGGGGTGTAAATGGTGGTCTACAATAGTTGATCTCGTAATACCAGATTGCGACTTTTATCGAAGTGGGCGCTAACGGAGATCTTAAAATAAAGCTTAGAAATTTCATTTCTAAACTTTATTTTAAGATCTCCGTTAGCACCTAATTTTGGCATAAAAAGTTATCGCTTACTTATCCCAAATTATGGAATATCTTGAACATTTTTTAATTCCTTTTCCTAGTGAGGAGAGTTTCAGCATGGTTATTAATCACACACAAAATTGGACTCTACACTAACCATAAAGATTTCGAGTTAAACCTGACAAGATTGCTGCCAAATGCTGAAATCTTGTTTTTGATACACCAGATTCATTCCTCCCATTAACAGCATTTGTTTGTTGCTCAGTTATTTTATGTAACATTTATGTTATGTATTAATTAAATTTTAATTTAATTAGAATGTGTTTGTTAAGTTTTAGACACTATTCTTCACCATTGTTAGAAATTAAAATCTTTTACAGTAAGTAGCTCTATACCAGCTATCAAAAAGGCATTTAAGTGGATAAATTTGCAAAAATTCAATATTAGATAAGTAGGGGTCTACCCAAAACCAAAAATCATGCCAAAGGGTCTCCGAGACAAAAAAGTTTGGGAATCTCTGCTCTAAATTAAACAAATTATCAGGATAAGTATTAAATTTTGTATATGACAAGCCCAAGGAAGGCACTAACAATTATTACACTTGTTTTTAATTTAGCATTGATAAATTATCAAAAACATTGTGCAGTAAAAATATGTGTGTTTATAAATTATTATATCTGTATGAAGGTGTATATTTGTTTTTTATTACATCAGAATGCATTTTGATTTGATTCCTTTCAAGTAAATTGATACTTATTTTAAATCTTTTATTTTTGACTTTTTTTTTTTTTTTCAATATGCCTCCCACATAGGGATATCACCGCACCCTACAGTTTGAGAAATGCTGAGGTATTCAATTCATTTTTTCTATTAAAAATTTTTTTTGTTTAATATAATGCAGAGAAACGTTTTTTTATTAATTGAAATTAACATAATAGAATTTTACATTATATTTTTTAAAGACTTTTTTTTTAATTATATTGTTTAAAAGGGTATTTTTAACTGAAATTCTCTCTTTTATCATTTTATTTTGTTTTCTACAATAAAAACTGTTTTTGTATCAATGATTTTTAATCAATTATATGCACTGGATGTTCAAACATACAGTGAGCAAACCTGTAGGCTCGATTCATATGACATCATAGTCGTATAGTAGGTGCATCATCAACCTATCAGCTTATGAACCTCACTGTTTTATATGAAAGAAGGAAAAATTAAGGGGGGGGGGGGATTCAAAGAATCTTAACACAAATGATTATTGAATTTAGATTTACATCGTTTGTGAATTTCACAAATTCCAGTCTTGCAACAACAATGCATTAGGGTTGATTTGACCCTTCTTCAGGTGTCTTAAAATGACTCCGTGCCAATCCCTCTCCTCCCAAAAGGCCCGCATTACCTCTGCAGACTTCTTACCTTAGCTTTTTTGGGGGGAGAGGGAATGCTGACCTGCTTTTATTTGCTATTACCTTTGATCTCTGGGTAGTATAAATCCAAGATTCTCATATATAGCAGTCATGTGACCAAAAAAATCTTCCGTTACTCAAGATTCAACATAGTCCAAGACAGGTCACGTCATGTTTGCTTCTGAAAAGGAATCAGTAATCGCGGGACCCAACGCGCTGGCATCTTTGACGCGCGCGCGCGTATAGTTCTTCCCCACACTTCTATTACTGAGATAATTTAGAGGGTTGCTCTTCCTCCACGAGAGATTTGCACTGCGGCAGTATCGTTCGTGATAGTCTTCCACTTGCATCTGTTTCACGGTGATCAGTTTGAAATTTCTTTTTTCGCCTCACAACAAAGTCGTATGACGAGTAATTCTTTTCATAATGCAGCCATCATTTCATGGTGGATTTGCTGGACTTGGTAGCTTTTCAAATAAAAAAACTAAGTTACACTGCGAGCTTGTATATAAGAATTCTGGATATTTATTGCTTAATTTTATTTTAAAATAGTATAAATAATTTAAATCGTTTTAATAAGTTAATATTACTTTGTGTTGCATTTGTTTATGGTAAAAACTGAAAAATTCACAATACCATCCGTTACATTATAATAGCGTTTCAATGGGAACTTGGTGAAATGTAACGAAGTTGACATCATTTCTGGCGATTATATAGAGGCTTCTCAAAATTACTGGAGATGTCTATGACGTCATGACCTATGAATTAAGTGGACTGTTCGAGAAAAGTGGAAAGTAGCCATGCAGACTGTAAATAGCGGCCGCTTCCTGAAACTGAGTTAATCCAATAACTATGCAGATACGAACTAGCTTAAGAATACCACTTTTATATCGATTGTCTTTACAGTATAACCAGAAATGGGATTGAGGGTTGCATTCAACCCGTATGCCCCCAAACGAGATCTTGATGTCATTACTGAGTTGGTTCTACTTCAGCTGTGTTGGTGTTCACTTCGGTGGGTCTGCCTACCACTGAGTGGTTGCTTGCGGATAGTTTTTATTGTTACGTACCTGTATTTTTAGACACTTATAGTTGTGTCTGAGTGCTGTAGATCAGTGATCCGCAACCCCCGGTCCGTGGATCAAATGTTGCCGGGCCGCATAAAGAACATTAAACTATTGCCATTTTATTTAAAGTGGTGCATTTCTCTCGGATTTGCTCAACTTTCCACGGAAATCACTTTATAGTCCACGTTAAATCACTTTTATTCATTTTTGGTGTAACTATATTTTATTCTGAAGGCCTATTTAAATGTAACTAAATTAAAATTGTTCAATCAAAACAATCTAAAATATAAACAATCAACGTGTCCCACCTTCAGCGGGCCGCGGTAAGATTATCAAACGTTGACCGGTCCGCAGCGATAAAAAAGGTCGCGGAGCACTGCTGTAGAAGGTGTAGAACTTTTTGTAAGTTTTTGTGCTCCTGTATTTTAAGGACTGTTTTCGCTAATACACTTCATCGCTCCCGAAGAACCGCTTTGCTCTTTGGAACTGACACAGCATAAAATCCACGAATCCTGATCTAAGCTACAATATCTTCTCCATTCTGCAGGTTATTGTTATTATACAGCTTTCAGAAACCAAACACATCAAGAGAAATATATATAATATAAACTTACAAGAGAAATATCCCTTTAACCTGTTAAAACTCGAGTTCTTTTCTGAAAAGTGGTAAAAAATGATCGAGTTTTTGTTCATAGAAAATGAATATAATAACTAATATGATAACTTATTAAATTATAAACTTAACTTAACTCAGTGGCGCAACAGCCCTTGAGGGCCAAGGTCTGCTGTGCCCAACTCAGTATACGCGATCTTGGACCCTGAGGTGCATGAGCAGTTGTTCCGGTCAGGTGGTCAGTCTGACGCGAAACCCCCAGTGTTAAGTTCCCAAGCACAATCTTGATAATTATTTATCGACCCACTGAAGGGATGAAAGGCCCAGTCAACCTTTCCCAGTTCGGCGTTTGAGCCTCGGTCCTGTGGTAGGAAAGCGCGATGCACTAACCACTCAACCACTGGGCTTCGATATGAATTATGTTAATAATTAATATGAAAATAATATTAAAAATGAATGAGAAATCAAGAACGAATCTCAGACGGGCATAAGAAATAAAATAATACGAGATACAAGTTCGTATCCGTGTGGGACACGGGCATGTGCAAGTTTGCTGGGAACTTTCACTCGTGTCAGACACGGGTCCAACCGTGTCTTGAAAATTTTGAATTATATTGTAAATGAACGCCCGCCAATTTTTTTTTTTTTTTTCACTTTAACAGATATCAGCTCAGTATTACAATATGGAATCTGTTAATGCTAGAGAAAATAAGCTGATTCAAACGGAAACGATGTAAAATATTCTTCTTTCAACGAGATAGTGAAGTTAAAATTTAGTGTTAGTTATGGAGCGTTTGCAGTTCTTACGCGTATACGCTCGTCACTCTGTAAATTAACGAAGGTTTCGAAGAAAATTTGTGCTGAACATTATTTTCTAAGTAAATAAATTTACATTACATTTCATTTTTAATTCGATTATTGTAATAAAAGACAAAACCAATTAAATTTTGAATAAATTGCTACATTCTTCAATCGGCGGCTTGTCTTTTTTTTTTAACCAAATAGAATTATTATGTCTGTTAACAAACTCTGATGGAATGGTCCCACAATTTTGGAAATACTGCATTACGTTCTCTTTCTTAGAAGGTATGTCACAAGTTTCAATCATTTTTGTGTGAAAAAATACGAGAAAAAGAATCATGCAATTCGTAAACAGAGTTAATGAGTTCGAATACCCGTGGGGACGTTTTTTCATAATCGGTTGAGTATCACGACATTTGGTAACGAATTTTGATTTGACGAAAATGGTTGGAAAGGATTATTACTAAAATACTCCTCTTTCAATCTACAAACAATTACCAAATTTTTGTTCTATGACTTTGGGCATCTTTAAAACTAAAATCGGTGTTCTTCCTCTTTTTAGTGTCTTGATCTAAATGTTTACTTCTTTCGAAACAAGTAATATAAAAAAAAAAATTAAGTCAGTTCCTACTAAGATCAACAAAGCAAAATATTATTTTAGCTACTTTTTATTAAATAGTTACAATTAATATAAATATGTATAGACATAGGACAGAATCACAGCATTAAGTGGTAATTCATTTTTATTCATTATCATTAAAGTATCGTATTGTCATCCAAAACAGTCGGTTCTATAAAATTTCAGTTCAACTGAATGCTTTAAAACGTGAAAAAAAACCTTTTCAAGTTTTGACACAAGTCGCCAAAAATGATGCCAACGTCGCTGTGTATTTGTAATTCTTTAAATATTTAGTTTTAATCCATTCATTTTTATTAATTATAATTAAATTATTGTATTGTCGTCCAAAATGATTATGTACATAAAGTTTCAGCTCGATGGAGCGCTTTAAAATGTATTTTATTAACGATTGAAAATTCCACCAAGATAAATAAATAAATATACAGAGAGTGTGAGTTAATAGTGTGTAGGAATTGAAAAAGAGCCAGCTGATTAAAGACAAACATACATTACGGTGAATGATGTACAAAATGAAAGTTTTCTTTTTCTGGCCCACCTCTCTTTATAACAAACCAATGCTAAGAGTAGGGATGGGGATCAAAAAAGAACAACCTGTTCTTTTGAACTTACTCCTCTGAGAGAGCAAGACTGCTAGCTTTCGTACTTCGTCAGAACCTTATGCTGTTCCTAAGACTTGGCAGACGAGTGTGTTCAATTATTTTTCAGATTCCGAAACCGTTTTCATTCATTGTGAAGATTAGAATAGGAGAGTCTTCAATTATTTTTCAAGTCGCAAACCAATTTCCCTCCTTTTCGGATTCCGAACCGTTTCCCCTTGATACGATTTTTTTTAAAAAAAAATATGATAGACAAGTCCGAGGCTTTTTCCGTTCCAAACTTCTCTCTGTGGAAGCAAAAGCCTCGACAGACAAATCTTCAGTTTTTAATCCAGTTCTCCTCGTATCTATCCACATATATGTACTTATATTTCTCTCTTTTTTCAAACAGATTGTATTAGTGTTATTTTTTTAACCCTTTATAAGACCGTTTTCTTCTGATCAGGTTATGTTAAATTATTCTTGGGATTGATCTGTAAGAAGAAATTTTCATTTAGCTCATCTCCTAAATTTACACAATGATTTTTAAAATAATTTTTTTGGGGAGGGATTTATGTTTTTACATGCCCACTGGGAACTATTCAAAGGTCATCTTATCTTCTGAAACTCTTTTTATATCCCATTGCATGAAATTTATAAAATATAAGTCTTCAAAAAGGATTACAAATTAGATATTTTGTATTCAGAAATTTAAGAATTTATACATATTATTTTCGATGAAATTTCAGAAAATAGGAATCAACACATAGTGAAACATTACAAGCTCTACATGCGTATCTTGTTGTTCTCTTCTCATGTTCTATATACGTCATCTGTATGTTTACTGTACAGTTTGCATAGGGTCACCAAGTTAAGTCAATTTTTTATCATCTGGAATAGTTTTCTTACTGTTCAGGTAACTTGCAGGTCATCCTTTGTGTTTACTTGAAAATCCAAAAATCAATTGTGCTAGCCGAAGTGCCAGTATAAATCATAGATCGAAGCATAGCTTCCCACCGACATTTAAAAGTTAATAAAGTTAGTGGTAAGTATACTTCTCCTATCGCCTTATGAAGGGATAAATTACCCCTTCACTCAAGAACTGGCTTTTAAAATTAAGAAATAATTTCTTACTCTGAATTATGTAATGTTAGTGTAGAAAAGAGGAATACTTCTTACATATTAAGAAAGATTATAAGTGGCAGTAAATATTAATGTTTCTAAAAATAAAAAAATGAACACAAAATTTTGATTTTAGATTTTATCATTTGTTTACAGCAAATTGTGATACTCCGGTATATTAATTTTTTTAGTCAAAGAAAAATTAACATCACTTCGGCAAATTTTTAAAACAATTTTTTTTTAATAATTTTAATGTGAGTTTCTTCTTTTAGATTAAGCAGTTTGTGTTAATTAAATCATTAGCGTTTTAAATATATTTACAAATATATTGAAATTTCAAAGTTAAAAGAAAAGTCAATTTCGTAGCCTATTTCTGTATCAAAGAAAATCAAAACTGATTTATTTCGACTAATTTTATTCTTTAGTTTGTTTTGATGTTTTTATAATATAACAACTAATTTTTAAAAATCGCTTTTTAGTCAGGTATTAAGAATGTGAGAATATTAATATATAAATATTTGGCTCATATGCATTTATTATTCTCCAAAATAATACCTTGATTATCAACAATGGACTTACGACTTCTTCTATGTATGTAAACGGTGAAAATGTTACGCATGTTTTTCGTGCAGCGGAACTGATACACCTTAAAATTTTCATGATTCAAAATCCTCGCGTTAACGTGGTGTGGAAGTTAGAAGAACAGGGTATTAGCTCAGGTGCAATCCTCGTTATCTGACCATGACTCGAAATTATGAGATCTGTCAACAATTCTCTCAATACTTTTGAATGCAATGCTAATAAATTGTTAATGAGTTGTAGTATATATTTGTATATATTGATTTTTTTTATACAAGTGTGTTATTTGTACACAGGTATATTGACGCAATATTTGTCATTATCATGTGTAAATTCGAACCTGTGAAAATCTAAGAATGATTTTTAAAGATTTCTGTGTAAGAACTTTCTCTTTATTTGGATTCTTACAGTAGAGTATTTTGAAAGAGAAAAGTAAATAAAAAATTAGAATAGGAATTTAATGTATTTCACATGCACTACTAATAATTTGTTCTTTTTACTAAAAATATTGAAAACAAGCAAGTTTACGCAGAAATTATTTTGATATTTGTGGTTATTGAGATAAGTATATATATATATATATATATATATATATATATATATGTATATTATTTTCGGGGGTATATTATTAGCAAAACAGAACATGATACATTTATGTATATATTATATGTTTAAGAATCAGACAATGACTTTCTTATTACTTCAATAAAAATGTTGAATTTTCTAATACCTTACGATATTTCTAAATTTCATGCTTATAAGTCCATATTTTACATTACTATTAATTTAGAATTTTAAATAAGAAAATACCACTTAAAGCATCCAGCCACATTTAAACATCATCAAGTTTACTCAATATAATTGTATTAAAACATTACCAAAGATACTCCATTGTTCTTGACTGTCTGTTTTTAAAAGCAAAAAATGCTGCTCAGTTTGGTATGATTTTAGTCTAAAAGTAGGAGTATAAAATCTGTCGAGAAATCCAATGTGTGCATGTAAGGTAGTGTTAAATTCCTTTGAATATGTTTCAGATTTCGCTCGAGGAATTTAAAGAACAGATGAGTTAAGGAACAGGTTAAAGAGCAGTTCTTTATAGAGGAACAGGCAAGAAAACAGCTCATCTAATCATCAATATACAGAAATTCCCAACCTTAGCTATGAGAGGAAATAAAAATGATCTGCTGCGAAATATTAATAATTCTTATCGGCATTTCATTTCAGTTTCATCTTTTTCTTATTGAGGAAAGACAATTCATTTAAAGACTTTTTCAAATGCAAGTATTCGGCTGAAAATCTCGAAATTGCATTTTATTTGTTAGACGGGATAATTTTTTTTTCATTAAAGAATTTTGTGTAAAAATAAAAGCAAAAAGAGTGAATGGATATTAATTTATATCATCGATACTCAACCTGCGGCCCACTGAGCCTTTTTAAGTGGCCTGATCATGGCCCATTGTTCTGAGAAATTCACTTATTTAAGAACATTGTATTAAAAATTTGGTCGGAAATTCTTTGTCAAGAAATTAAATATGTCAATTTTACATTAGTTGTCGTACGGATCCAAATTGATATTCTTTTTCTATTTGGAACGGTTAAAGTTAGTGATAACAGACAACAGTGGAGTTGCGAGAATTTTATAGGCCGTGGTAGCCGAGTGGTATAAGTATCGGATCGTGGCTGGCTTTATCACGAGTTCGAGCCCAGTACCATTAAAGTGTAGGGCAGCGATGCACACTAAATCTGTCGAAAGCTAAAACGTCCTCCCGTTGGTGTGGTGTGGTAGTTAGGAGAGGGGGTGCCTGATCAGGTGTCGTCCACGTCACTTAAACATGGTTCAAAATTACGTGGTCCGTCGCTAAAAGCCCTCGTGTAGCTGAACAGTGCGACGTTAATATTCACTCAAACTCACTCAAACCCCCTCGAAGATCTCTTTCAAGAGGTGATGAAATAGGCTTTCTTGAATAATCTTTGCAACAGCAACAAAATGTTTTGTCAATAGTCATATCACAGCGTTAACAAAGACATCGTATGAAGTTTGTTATATTATTAGCAATCATATGAAACCGTTTACTAATGCAGAAATTGTGAAGGAGCGTTTCTTAAATGCTTCTAATTTAATGTTAGTGACAAAATAAAAAATATATAAGCTAGTTAAAAAAAGTAAAACAGGAGTTATAATATTTGATAAATTTTCCACATTTTAAATTTCCAATATTATCTTGGTTTTAAACCATTTCTCACTCCCCATCCCCCATTTATCCTCATATTGCGACCCGCGTGAAATAGCTATCAAGTGTATGCGGCCCAATAGAAAAAAAGTTTGAGTACCTCTGATTTAGATAAAGTATAGTATATAAAGTCAATAGGAAATAAGCCTTTTAAATATCTTGAATAAAATTTGTAACACGGGGTAAGAGCTCATACTAAAAAGCTTTTATATACGATTTAAAAAAAAAAGGATTTTTTTTCTATTATCATAACTTTATGATGATAAGGTATTGAATATTTCTCGGCTGAGCTTATTTAAGACGGCTATACACTGCACGCGTTTAGTATTTTCTCCATCTCTTTGATGTTAAAAGTTACTATAAAGATTTTTTTTAAAAAAAATTAATTGAATATAGAATTTTTAACTTTTGACGTGATTTTATGGATTATTTTATTAGAGATTGTAAATTATTGATTATTCTACTATTATTTTAATAAGAGCATTTTTTTTAAAAAAAATTGTTTTGTTTTATTTATTATTTTTTTTTTAGTTTAATATAAGAAGTAACGAGTAAAAAGTTTCAAAAAGATGAAAATTCATATTTATATACACATATCTATTTATAATAATTCTATATTTCGCACACACTCGCATTTTCCTTGATACTCATTTTTTTTGTATTCATATGGTCTTGAACCAAGACAAAGCTTGACAATTCTTCTCTTTAACACGCCTGACGAAAAGTACACTCCAACTTTATCTTTTCTAAAAGTGCCCCATCAACTCATTTCATGGTGAGATTTTGTATCGGGCTCTGAATCTGACCAATCCGTGGGTCACCTGCAAACCACAGGATTAAGGAATATTCAAGATGCGGAAGAAGTATGTAATCTGAGATCTCTCTGGAAAGAGAAAGAACATTTTTGTCCATTGTAAATTGCCCATGTGTATTTTGTCGCTGCTTTGTGTACGCTTATTTATGTAATGTATTATGAATAATCTCAAATAAATACATGGTTGTGTAATCAAGATGACTCTAAATCAATACCTCCAAGGTGAATTTCAATGAAATTAACACTTTTTGTAGTCCTACATGTAGCCCTCTTTGTTGGGTCAACTTCAACACTTAAGCAGTTGACTCCAGAGTCTCTAGCACAATAACCAATTTTATGGTGCAAACACTGTCCATATTTATGGTTCTCCTTAGTCGATAGCTTAATTACTCCTTCATTATTCTCATGACACAATCACGACACAGTTTCTAGTGGACTGGCGTTTATTTTTATCTCACAACACTTTTTACATTCATATCAGAATTACTGGGCATGCGCAGTTGGGCTGGCGCAAACACAGTTCACATATTCTTATTTGAAGACACAACAATTCACTCCTACTTCTCTTAATTACACAGATGGCGTTTCGCATGCCGTGAACTGACACTCTTAAACAGTTTTTAAATAACTTTTTTGACATTTCTTATTAAAATGTTTATTTATATAATATTATAATAAGTGTGCACACAAGGTTTCAAAGCTACAAGTAGTTTTAATTTCCCAAAATGTTCATTTTCTGTTGAAATTTACATTTGCGAAATTGCGAGTTAAAGAAAAACTTTTAACTATTAATTGATACTCACCAACATCAAAATTTGGATTTCTAAAATATTTTCAATTTAGCTCGAAAGGAAGTTGAAACTACTTTGGAATCAAAATATATATATATTTTTTTTAAGTTTATAAAATTGGAAAAATTCAGTTTTTGACTTATATATTTTCGTACAGCGTTTTTCCCAGTTTCTAAATTTTTGAGCAAAATTTAAATTTATTTGCAAAACTCATTACATGCCTAGCGGTATGTTATTTTAATTGAATGATTAATCGACTATTCGTAATTTTTAATGCCACGTGAGGTAATCCATTCCCGATCATTCCTTTGAGTTTCGTTTCTCTTTGTGTATCAATAAAAAAAGAAACCAACTAAAGTCAACGCATAAAACACAGGTATATCTGCATTTCATTTTCTTTTTAAAAAATCCCAAATCGAACTTTAAGTACCGTGAAAGAAGAAGCAAGTTTAGATGCGTAAAAAAATCCAGGAGTTTTATGAAACCTTTCTTAAACAATTTACGAACTTGCATTTTTTCAACATTTTAGTAAAATATATCAACTCAGTTTTCGCTAAAAATTAGATTCCTGAAAGCATAAATTTAGATGGAATAAAATTCATTCTTCCGAAACAATTTTACTTCTTTTTCACTTTCTGTGTTCTAAAAAATGCACGAAAGCCTTTTCTATAAGAATGTGTAATCACCACTTTGTTAGGTAATAGAAAGAAAAAAAAAGAGAGAACATATTTTAACGCTTTGCAAAACAATAAAAAAAGTTCTCCAAGAAGCTCGGAAAGAGAGTGGGCTCTTAAATATCCCTTACACAAGTCTTAAAATTATCTATACCTAATTGTTAAAAATATATACACGATCCACAAAATTCAAAGGACTTACACCACCTAAATTCCATGTGAATTAATACCATAACTTACCACCACTTTAATACCATAAATTTTATTAATACCATGTTAATGTAAATTTGAATAATGATTATATATATATACATACACATTCACATTTCTCTCTTTAGATCTTTTCCTCCTTTAATATATATGTGTGTGTGTGTGTGTGTGTGTGAACTTGTTAAAAACACTCATTATTAATATTTTTAAAAGCCTATCTTTTTCAGATATTTGGACTAATACATATATATTTTATTGGATAAAAGTCCTGCGGTATCGGTAGCTGTATGGTCATAGTCGTGGCCGACGCTGTTTCTGTCGAGTCGTTGGCTCGAGTCCTGGTTCCACTCAAGACCCGCAGTGTAGATGGGATGCTGCATATTAAATTTGTATGAGCTCAAAGTCTTCAATTCCAACTAAAAAGATAAATTTGGTCCTCTTGAATCGATGGAGAAAGAAAGGAAGACCTCCAACTAGGTGTCTGGATAACGTTGAAAATGGTTTGTGGAGAAAACCGACGGAGGACTGTTGCGCCAATTGGGGTCAGATGGGGAAGGCTTTTCGATACAACCTTGGTCTGCAAGAGAAAAAAAAGAAAGTTTCCATGTTGCCTTGGCGTGGAAGTTTAAAGAGTGAAGTGCCAGCTTAGATAGCGCTCTCAACATTTGACTGGAGAGAACGACTACCCCTCAAAATTACTAAGTCCGTCACTAATATAATAATATAAATGATAAATAACCGACCCATCAAACAATAGTGATAATAAGACTATAGCTATTTTTTTTATCACGAATATTATATAGAAAGTAAGTCCATTGCAAAAAGGTTAGAGCAAGATTAAATTATTTTTTTATAAGCTGTCATCGAGCATGCATCCTAATTACTTCAAATTCATTCATAAATAAATTTGCATTTCGTTTGTAATCGATGGATTATTGAAGGTCACTCGGCCGAACATCGTAAAACTGATAGCTCTTTATGCTATTCAAACATACCGGCTGTCTGTCCGAAGAGTATGACTACACTCTCAAATATTAATTACAAAGAATAAATAAATTTTTAAAAAAATTAAGATATCCCCTTACGGTTTTTCACGTTCCATAAAGAAAATACCAAAGTTTTTTTTTTACAATGTTCCATCACTGGGATTATTGGAACACGTCTAAATATACCGAGTGTTCGAAAAGTAGGACTTCACTTTCAAATATTAATTACAAAAAAAAAAAAAGAGTAAAGAAATTAATTTAAGGTCTGTTTTGTTCAATAAAGAAAGCATTAAAGTCTTTTTACAATGCTTTATTGCGTGATTTCAATGTGCACACCATTAGCTGCACGCAACACATTGAGACTGTACAAGATTTTTAGCCACGAACTATGAAGCATTGAAAGACGAGACACATCTACAAGACGAATGGCCACTGTAATTCGAATTTTCATTTTATCAGTGTTACTTATTGAAGATAGGTAAACAAAGTTTTTCACGTGTCCCGACAAGAAGTGCTACGTTTAGAGATCTGGGTGACCTCGTGATTGGACTGTCTCTTTCTATCCATCACCCGGGAAAGTTTTTTCGCTTCCAAACTGTAGTGTGGTGGTTCCCCCATTTCCGATGGCTGCAGTAGCCTAGTGGTCAAGGTAACGGACTCGTGACCGGCGTGTCATGAATTCGAACCTTATACCGCTGAAGACCCGCCGTGTAGAAAAGCGATGCTCATTAAATCTGTCGAGAGCTTGAACGTCCTCCCATGGGTGTGGTGTGGTAATTAGGAGAGGGGGTGCCAGCTCAAGTGTCGTCCTCGTCACTTGAAAACTCGTTCAAAATGACGAGGTCTATAACCAAAAGTCCTCGAGCAGCTGAACAGTGTGACGTATATATAAATATTCATTCACTCACCTCCCCCCCATTTCTGCTGCAAGTGTGTTGCAGATCTAAATTATATAAACTATGCTGCAACTTGCGCTTGTTCTAGTGGTAAAGTCATTTTGAAACGAGAATTTTACAAAATGAGTACATTGGGCCATTTACTTCGCATTTCATTCTCAGAAACCTTTTTCTTTGTGTAAAGAAAAATAACCGTAAGTGAAAATCTTTGTTTGTTTATTTTAAATCAATTTTTGAAAGTCTAGTCATACTTTTCGGGCGCTTTGTAACGTAAGGTATAAAGACATTTAATCTCATGCACTAGTCAATACTTTCGAGTGATGTGGTGTGGAAATTTAGAGAAAGACATGCATATATAAAAGCCAATGTTATTCTCGTCGAATGACTAGGAAATTAAAATTATCAAGAATCATCACCAAAAGTTCACTATACGGCAGCAGAGTGTTACGTAAATACAGGCAAAGCGATTCCTACAGATTGAATATATTTTCCTTGAAAGTTTCGATAGAACACCCTGTTAAATAATGTTTTAACACTGGTCCACTTTTCTAAATAAACATTTATGAAGTGAAAGCGGAAACCCACCTTGACGTTGATGAAGATGGCAGAGAAAAGCCGCGCCGTGGACCCTCGAGATATTTTCTCTTCCGCGAAGAGAAGACTTAATAAGTCCCCCATGTTTCAATGATGCAGGCCGCTCTGCTCTCCGGAGGGATGACGAGGCAGGGGATGAGATGGAAGATTATTGGAGGACGGAAAGTTAATCCGAGTGGAGTGTCATTATAACATGTAATCAAAGCTTTGTCCTTGAGCTTACCGAATACATTTGGGCTGTTGTCTCCTAAGCCCTTGGTTTTGAGTACACCACCGATGGATGAAAATTCAAATTATGAGAGTGGGTACGTTATTCTATACGGCTATAATTGTTATGATTGGTTACATGGATTTATAAATGTACGATTTTAAATTAAGAGAACTTTTAATTAATTATATTATGAGCAAGCATATAATGATAAGATTATAAATGAATTATAATAACTTGTATCACACACCCAGACACACAAGTTAATTTATGTCGCCCATCCGGTATAGTGGTTAGCGACTCTGACTGCTGTGTCGTAGGGTCTGAGATAGAAAGCAAGAGAAGGCATGTATGTTTATAAATGTATAGTGCCTTCGCGGTATGGGGGTACTCTAAATAGCCGTCGAACCACAAGTCCTCTCGTGAGGTTGGTGGAAGGGGAAGAGAGGTGGAAGGACCCTGACCACCTCCAGGGTGTTCTCCCTCAAAATTGGGGTGGAAACGGGCCAAATAGTATTGTCACCTGTAGGGTGCTCAAAGCTACGGATAACGGCAGGCGTCACTTGGCCCTTTGCCATGATGAATTTCGTGGGTCTCGATCTAGCGTTTTCCGGACAAGGGGCATTCGTAACAACAACAAATTAATTTATTATTATTTCTGTGTGTGTTTATATTGCTCTTAGAAACGTATTACAACTAACCCTTTGTAATCGATTTATTTTTTTCAGTGTTGTTGGGTGTATTTACTTATAGGAGAAATGAATTCAAGTTTTATAAAGGTATAATATCACATTTTAGATTTGTTAGAGCCCCACTGTAGCGTGGTGATATCAGGGTGTTGTGGTGTTAACACCCACATTCGAGAAAAGAGACAGGGAACGAAGGCATGCAGCCTGCAGAGAGTTTCTCATGAGATTTTACTTAGTATTTGAGTAACGTAAAGTGTATAATGAAGTCCTATATATATTTGTAAAGTAAGTTATGGAAGTGAATGAGACTTGGGTAGTGACTGAGTTATTCCATCCCGACCTAAATAAATATAAAACAAACTTGAAATCTCTACATATAAAAACCGAGTAGGAGCGGAACTTTAACAGATTTATTTTATACTAGTTGCATGGCCCGGCGTTGCACGGGCTTTCTCTTCACAAAATCAGCACTTCTAATACTCTTTTTCAAAATGACTTCCACCCCCACCCCCCTCCTCCGCTTAGCCCGGCGTTGCTCCGGCTTTTACCGAGTGTATAACTTAAAATTCCCTGTTTCGAAATTTTTTCGCTTCATTTCTGTCAGACAGGTTTATTTCCCCTGGCGTTGCACGAACATTTTTAAATGCATAACATATTGTCATGGAAATTCCCCTTCCCCTCTCGCTATCATATCTCTCGAGTAAGTGAACAGTGGGACTTTAATATTCACTCACTCACTTTGCAACTTTTTAGGCCCCGGAAACGAAACTGTACCTTTTTAAAAAAATAGTTGTATGTTGAGAAAAGTAGAAATTTTTGTAATTAAGTCGAATTTCAGGTCGACTGATTCGAGATGTATTCATTTTTGCAAGGATTTTTATAGAATAATCGTCTGTGTTTTGTCTTTAGAATTTCAGCGAATATTTTTACTTTAATTAATACTGCACCGTCCGTAAATATTAAGATTTAAAATTTGGCGAACGTAACGTACTCGAGCTTTTCTAAAATCATAAGCAATTTTCTTTTTTCGATTTTAAAATAGTATAAATAATTTATATCTGGAAGTGTAATACATTAATATTACTTTTTTTGTTGTATTTATTTTATGTTAAAATTGTAATCAGCCTCACACTCCACCTGTTCAAGCTTTCGTAGTTCCTGGCGTAGACAAAACAAAATGCAAGGGTTTGCTTCACACATAAAAGATTGATATATGCGTCACGGGCTTTTTTGCAGATGGCAGAATTTTATCCTACTTACTTGACAATAATCGTTATATTTTAGACACTTCACACAATATCTTTATAAATTATAGCCTATGTGTTTAACATCTTTATAATTTATAGCCTATGTGTTATTCTGATGTATAAGCTATATTATTGTAAAGTTTCATTAAAATCCATTCAGTTTTTTTTTTTTTTTTGCATGAAAGAGTAACAAACATCCTCACAAACTTTCACGTTTATATTAATGAGGATCTCACTATGATTTTTTTTTGTTCATGTGTTATTATCCTCTTCGCTGTGGGTATTTCAAGTATATCTATGACTATAAATACTTTTCTTTTTTTTTTTTAAATTTATGATATCTTAGTCTTAGTATAAAAATTTCAATTGCATTCAAAAACATTTTTATAGCCCTTATCTCTTGATTTGCTCTAAAACGGGAATTTTAATCTCTATAGTCCCTGCAACTCCCCTTGGGAGTCGATTTCTGCAAAATCTGTTCTTAAACGATGCCAAATCGAAAGATGCCGCCAAATGCATTGTTTTTTAAACATGAGGGGGAACAGTTTTCTGTGTTACCGTATTGTGGCATTTGACGACTTTGCACATACAAACACGAACAAAAAGGTGTTAAAATAATTCACTTAGATAAATCTGAAGTTTTTCTTAGCGGAAACATGCCTATGTGAGAGCTATATTATGTTGCACTATAAAGCAACACGAGGGCCTTTGGTGACGGATCTCGTAATTTAGAGCCTTAGTCAAGTGGCAAGGACGACATCTGAACTGGATCTCCACCCCCGACTACTGCACCACATCAAAGGGAGTACATTCAGCCTAGACAGATTTAACATGCATCGGTCCCCTCTGCATGCCGGGTCTTGTGCGACTTCATAAACATACCAAAGGCCAATTTAAAACATCAGCGAAGTTCCTTTCAAAACCTTTGAACGATACGATGAACGATGTGGATTTGTTTAAGTCGCAAACAAATGTACAAGCATTCAAGTTTATATATAAGATAATTATAATATTTAATTTCAATAATCTTTGAAAGTGGGGTACTACTTAAAACAATTTGCACAATGTGCAGTAAAGAACATCTTCCGCAACAATAAACTTTCGTCTTTCTTCCCCCTGAGGACAACAATTGCTCCCCCCCCCCCGTTGTTGACAACAACAATCTTAATTTTTTTTTTCCGGAGGAGGCATTAATTTTTTTTTTCCAAATCTGACGTTAACAATCCTTTCCTTATTTTCTGTTTCTTTTAAAAAATGTTTCCACTGAGGAAAAAAGCGGAGATGAATTAGTGGTACCGCTTCCTCATGCTATATTTTCCCCTTATATTAGTAAACTCAAAATCACTGTCGTGCATGTTTTCATAATACATTTGGGATTGGATAATTATATCATGTATATACTGAATCACACAAAGAGGAAAAAAATTACTTGCACGGCTATTGTAACCACAAACTGTAAAGAAAAATGATCAAAGGTTGGCGAATTATTTCAAAGAGAGATCTCAAATTCCATAGAGTTCAACAGTATAATTGTTTGTCACAATCCACCCCTTGTTTCAGAATAAGTTAGTGTTGTCATCTCCAGCATGATTGACATCTCCAGCAAGGGATTGATAAAATATAAATATCATAGGCATTTGATATTAATTTTGATTTAATAAATGTGTTAAGTGTTGAAAATCGGTTTTAAAGGGTACTCTAGAATCTAAACTGTAAATAACCCAGACTTTAAATATACATTCAGCTTCTCCTACTCAAAAACGTTTATAGTCTATCCCTTTTTACGATTAAGAAATAGTAAGACTAATACTTCAAATATATTTCCGACTGTTTCCACCAAATGCAAAAAGCCTAAACAAAAATTCAGAACATTTCTTCAAGTAGAAAAATATTTCAATTTCCATATAAATTGGTGGGGTTATAATGCACTGGTGTGTTCAAAACTAATCGACAAAACCTAAAAATTCTCTTAATTTTGAACACCAGTGTATATGGTTATGTATATAAAACTGAAATCCCATTTATAGCGTTAAGGTAGAGGTAACGAAATATGGAACATATTTTATATCTCAGCTGATTTATAGATTGTTTATTAACGTTGCTCTTTAAAGCAATGGGTTATTAGCGTTCTAGTTAATTTATACCTCGGTCAAGTGACGAGGATGATACCTAAGCTGTGGCACACCACACTTCTACGCCAACTTGAAGATTTTGAGCCGTGGCAGATTCAATATGCATCAGCTTCTCAACAAGGTGGATCCTTAGAAATGCATGACTCAAACCTATGACTCGGCAGAAAAATGTTTATGACCTTTACCACTCGACTAGGTGGCCACAATTTTATTAGAAAACAAGTAATATAATTTTTTTTAAAAGTCAATTCCTACTTCGTTAGATTTATCTGTTTCAGATAAATCTAACTTCGTCAGAAATAACGCAGAGAAAAAATTTACAAATAAAATTTAATTAATGAATTAATATTTGAAAAAACTGTATTAACACCAAGTGTCATCCTCTTCAAATTTTGAAAAAATGTATTTGAACTTCAGTGGATGAATAAAAATTATTTTATTAAAGATTGAAAATTTGAACAAGGTATATATGTGCGTGTGTGTTACTGTTAAAGTGGGAAATCCATTATTTCACAGAATAACTAGGTATTTCATGAAATAACTAGACAGAAATCAGTTAAAATATATAATGTTATTGAATTCTACGCTTTAACTAGGTATTCTATAAAATAACAATTACTTGATCGTTAAAGTAGGAAATACAGCCTATGGTTCGAGTTTCAAAGCAGAGACTCAAAAATCCTCGGAGAGATTGAAATGGGGGAGAGGAAATGAAATGATTTGTGCAGAAAGCTCATAGAGATATTTGTGGAATCAGGCAGGTACGGATGACCAAGGGGGTCTAGGATTCGAGATATAAATAAAATAGCCCTGTAGGGAGGATACACCTGGGAGGGGAAGTCGCGTCCCAGGATTTCGGGATCTGAACATTAATTTAGTTGATCCCCCAAATACCAACCCCATACCATCAAAAAGTGGCATCATAGGATTAACATGGGGAAATGATATTTTAGTGTGTAAACTCTCCCCTGCCCTAGACAGGTTATCATTAGTAAAGAAACTAGGAAGGGAGTGGACAGGGGGGGGGGCAGATGCTACACATCAAAAATGATTATAAAATAACTTTGAAATTGTTTATTTTTCACTTTAACGGTTCATCATTAGTTATTTCATAGAATAACCAGTTGTTTCGTAAAATAACTAGGTAAAGTATGAAATATTTCATCTGTTATATACTTTAACTGGCTTGTCTTGTTGTTTCATGACATACCTAGTTATTCTATGAAATAACTGAATTATGCACTTTAACGGTAACATATATATATATATATATATAGGGAAAGAGTGAACTGATAGTAGAGAGAGAGAGAGAGAGAGAGGAATTGAAAGAAATATGACACAATTAAGACAAAAATGAGTGGTGCAAGGAAATGTTTTGCTTTTTACAGAATATTTCAGTCACATTATAATATAAATATTGGAGTACTTTTTTAACACTATAAATATTCTGATTCGCGGTCCTTTTCGTCAAAATGACTTGAAGAAAGTCTTAAAAGGTTTCATTTTTTAAGGCAGAGAGAAGATCGAATTTTTTTTTTTTTTTAGCATTTAAAAAAAAAAACTGGTTTTTTTTTTTTCTTCTCTTCTTTTTTTTTTCTGTAGACATGTAAAATATTATAAAGGCAAAAAACAATGTGCCGTAGAAATGTTTTATACGGGCAATGTGTTTTTTGCATAGCTAACGTAACTGAGCAGCAACAATAAATAAACTTCAAAATACCTTGGGTTAAATCAGCTGTTATTATTTTAATAAGTTATCTTTCATTATTCTTTTTATGTATTTGTGGTTGTTCATCAAATATCTAAAATTTTTGCCTTTTTATCTCTCTCCCTAAAAGCATGGCTATTAAATATAAAAAAATGTTTTTCAATTTTTTTTTATATATCAGATTTAACTTGTTAGGATATCTTACATCAAAAACGTTCACGGAGAGGGTAAAAAAGATGTTTTCCCATTTAGCCTCGGGTGAATTACTCTAGAGGAAAAAGGAAAAGAAAAATTGCAGCATGGATACGAAAATAACATTAACTTGTTTAGAAAAGCCTATGCTCTTCAAAAATTTGAAAATTAAAGAAAGGAAACTGAGAAATATATTCATTAAAATGGTAGCGAAGTATAAAAAAAAAATGCATTATACCTTGTTATTTGTTTATAGTTCGTATTAGATTATAGGAAATGTAGTATTAAATAATCCCACAACATTTTCAATCGAAGTCGCGTACTAATTAAATTCACATTAATATCTTTTAAGATCTAATTATGTCAAAATTGTAGTTGGTTTATTTTTTAAAATATGTTACGAGAATGATAATATTCTCTTACAATTCGTAAAAGAGATTAAGTTACAATCAAATAAACATTAAGCAATTTTTATTTCAATCGATTGATGTATTATAGTAATTTATATATAATCAGGAATTCAAGAAATAAATAAAATAGAATCCCTATTTTTAAGAATCTTACAACAGAACGTTTAGTAAAAATAATTTTTATACTTTTTAACAGTTCTACAAATAGACCTTTACTTTCAAAGCTTTGAATTTGTATTTAGATCACACTGAATTTGGCACTAACTGGTTTACTGTTCTTTGATTCGAATATGATGCAAGCATTCTTGAATGCTTCTTTAGGTATGTATCCTTTTTATTAATAACAGGCTGAGAATTTTTATTCATTACATGCCATAGGATCACTCAGTATTATAAAGAGAAAAAGGTATAGTTGGCTAGCCCTAAAACTGGTTAAAACAAACCTTTTTTTTTTTTTTTAAAGTAGTCTATAGTGTTAATAATTCTTCAGCATCTATCTCTATTGTTTCTAAATTTTTAGTTATCTATTTTAATCATTTGTAATCAAATAATTTTTAAGATATAGAGCACATTAAAAATTGTATACATACTATGTAAAAAAAGTAGGGCATTTTAATAGGATAACTAAATTGTAGTAGGTAATTAATAAATTAAATAGAGAGAGAGAAGGATAGCTAAATTATGCTTAGTAGGTAATTAATAAATTAAATAGAAGGATAGCTAAATTGTGTGTAGTACGTAATTAATAAATTAAATAGTAGGATAGCTATATTGTAGTAGGTAATTAATAAACTAAATAGTAGGATAGCTAAATTGTGTAGTAGGTAATTAATAAGTCAAATAGTAGGACAGATAA
>BMAV01014952.1:128752-144305 GCA_019973955.1 Trichonephila inaurata madagascariensis
AGTAGGTAATTAATAAGTCAAATAGTAGGACAGATAAATTGTGTAGTAGGTAATTAATAAGTCAAATAGTAGGACAGATAAATTGTGTGTGTAGTAGGTAATTAATAAATTAAATAGTAGGATAGCTAAGTTGTGTGCATTAGGTAATTAATAAATTGAAGCCAAGTGGCTGAGTGGTAGTACATCGCGCTTCCACACCACTGGTCCAAGTTTCGAACCCAGGAATGGGAAAGGTCGACTCAACCTTTCATCCCTTCAGTGGTTCGATAAATGAGTATCAAGCTAGCTTGGGAACTTAACACTGGAGGTTTCGCGTCAGACTGACCAGCTGATCGGAACATCTGCTCATGCACTTCAAGATCCAAGGTCATGTATACTGATATGGGCACAGTAGGCCTCGATCCTCATGGGCTATTACACCACTGAGTTAAGTTAATTTATAAATTAAATAGGAGAGCTAAATTATATTTTATTGGATTAATATTATTGTTTCTTCTAATAGTAGTTTCATTTAATAAGTATGAAAAATTTGCATCTACCACGTTCATTTTCAAAAAAAAAAAAAAAATGTGTTATATATTCATTTCTAGGTTATAAAAATATTAGGCCACATTTGAAAATTCAGAGTAGTATTCATCTACAACCCGCAATATAAAATAAGATAATTGTGTGTGTGTGTAAGCTTTCCTACGTAATATATTTAGAAATTATATTTTTTTTTTGTATCATAACTTCTCTTCCCCCCTCCCCCTTTCTTTTGTAGAATGCCTAGACGAATACCTAGAACGATTTTCAGAAAAAAAAATTTAAAAAAATAAAAGACACGATAGTAACAAGGTGGGAAAGATTCCCGTCAACAAAAAGTTAGTCGCAATGCGACTTTTGCCATTTTACGAAAATGAAACAGTCATAAATCCAAACAAAATACAGAATAACTAAAAAAAATTGAGCATTCATGATGAAAGAAAATTTTTCCTGGTGCTTAGGGAAAAAAAAAGGCGAAGCCAATTCAGTGGTCAAAACACAAGCAGTGCTAATACACGTCTCCAGGCAAACTATGTTCATCAGCATAAAAATTTCTAAAACTTTCTAGCTCAAAAAGGGAAAAAGTCATTGGAAATGGTCAAAATAGCCCGGCTATTAAATTTAGTCATCCCATTTAGTGTCATGGGCCACTAAATGGGATTCTTTCATATTCTCAGACGAAAAGAAAATATAAATGGCCCTGATGGCTATCAATACAACTGGCATGATATTAAAAATTACAAAGGATGATACTTAATTCCTGAAACAGGAGGAGGAAGTTTGATGATGTGGTCAACTATTGTCCAAAGAAAAAGATCTAGTCTAAAGTTTTTAAATGTAGGTAGAACCATTAAGATTACATTAAAGTATTGGAACTTCAACTTCTTTATATTCGTCATAGACGAAGACAGAATATACGAACTAGACCAGGGATGGCGTACCAATATCACACGTGCCATTGTTGGCACGCGACACAATATTTTGGGCACGCCACCGATTAAGCCGGTTTTCAACTTAATTCAAAATAACAAAATTCACTATGAAGTATTATGAACAAACACGAGTGATCGGTAGCGGGGCGGCGGGGAGCACACTCGTTTGTTATTGTCTTGCCTTAATTAAGTCGTGGTTTACTATTGCTTAAGATGCAAAGTTTCCGTACGCATAGCTTAGTCAATTTCGTTGACACAACTTTATTTTAAAGTTTATTTGTGTTGTATTTACGATTTTAACTGTTATTTAACATAGCTAAAAGAAAAAAAAATGCAAGATAGTAAGTGTAAGTGTTCTGGAACATTGGTATGTATGTGGAACATCGTCTGTAAAACGGCATTTTGAAACAAAGCACAAATCCTCTTGCCAAAAAAGCGAACCACAGCAAAAATAATTGATTGCTTAGAAACCTTTTGGCAGATGACTCCAATTTAGCATGCATTGTACTAAAAGTAACACCTTACACAATCGTAATATAAGTTATTTGTCATCCAATCTGCAACAACAGAAGTCACACTAATGTTACTTTAATTCGAATTACATGTATAATTAAAACGCTTACAATTTTACAGCACAAAATGTATTTTTTTCGTAGAAAATAAAGAGTTTTGAGTTGTTAGTATTTAGTTTTATTATATTTTCCCAATAATTACAAATCAAAGTTATTTGACGGCATGTTTATATCTCATTAAACACTTCTTTAGAAAAAGGGGCACGTTGATTCATAAAGGTTCGCCAACCCTGAACTAGCCCGTGCATCCATCCACACTGCAAATGTTGCGAAAAATTAGCTCTTTGTGAACAATATATGGGTTTCAGCTTGGGCAACCAAAAATTTTGATTTAAACTTTATGGAAAATATCTGAGCAAAAACTCGTTCGATGGATATTTGAATGAGAAAAGTATTACGAATCCATCCTTCAGCTTAAGAATACACTCCATCACGCTTCAGATGATTTCTGTCAAACTGAAATCCAATTATTCGATGCCATACAGGGTTCTTGAGCTGATCAAAGCAAATAGAAATAAGATGTGTTACTAAATTATTCAATTTTCTGTAAAAATTAGAGTGTCCTACTTTTTTTACAAATTTTTCTGGACGAAAATTTTAAAACGTGTAAAATGTTATAAAAATTCTCAATTCATCTACTTTTCTGCTCATTTAATCCAACAAATTATGCTCCTTAAAGGATTTTTGAGTATAAACGAAATTCTTTTTATTATCCTTTAAAAATTCAAGTGTCTTATTTTTTACTGAATGTGTATATACAAGGGTAATTTTCTTTAAAAAAGTCATACTATTCAGAGCCATCTATAGCTTGATCTAGCAACTGCAACGGTACCAAACTTGATATGACTAATGACGGCATAAAAAATAAAAATATGAAAAAAAAAAAAAGTTCCAAAAATTGCCAAGTTCTAAAATTGAAATATTTATGGCGCTGCTGTAATTTATCAAACAACATAAAACATAGGTAGGAATAAGAAAAATCCAAATTAATACTTTCATATCCGACGACCAACCCAGTAATTAGAGCTTATAAAAAGCAAACAGCTCCGAAGAATAGTATTCTCAGCCAAAGTGAGACAGAATAAGTGAATATGAAAATCACAATCCCAGAAAGCGCAGTCAGTGGCGTAACGGAGATTATTAGCCTCCCCCCTCCAAAGTCAGGTTTGGTACGTACTTGGCGTCAGTCGGGCTTTAACCCCCCCTAGAATCCCCCTCCGCGATGCGAGGGTGAACGTTACGCCACTGAGTGCAGTACTTGTATAGATGTATTATCTTAATCATCTACAGCTGTTCTTGATCTTCAAACTGATAGAAGCTACTTAAGGGGGCTTAATCCTGTAATGCTTCGAAAGAAAGGATTAAGAAGTTCGAAGAAACAGAGTCACTGACCATTCGCTCAGGCTTACGACGCAAAACTGTGTCAAAGAGGTTATAACAGATGTTGCAACTGTAATTGACGACGGATCCCAGGGAATTACTGTCGGTACACATGTCACAGGCAGTGTAGAATAATCCTAGTGACGCCAGTGCGAAATGTTGTGCAATGTAGTCTCTGAGAATGATGGTCATACTGAATGTGGTCTCGCCAGAGTGAATAAAACTTAATTCACTGCTAATTTGTACGAGAATCTGTTATTATTATTATTTTCTTTTTGTGACATTTTTTGTATTGCACAGCCATAAATAACCTTGTTGGTGATGTTTGGAATTATTATTATTATTATTATTATTATTGTGGAATTTATTTCCTATGTTATCGTTCCTTATAAAGTTTGGTGCCATTTCTTTTGATAGATCGAACTACAAGTGGCTCTGAGTAGAGTCAGCTTAAAACAACCCATTGTATAAATATTTATACATTAAACTCAGTGTAAGAAAAATATACCAAACATTTAAGTTAAATGCTTCAGTAACTATAAATGAAATACACTGATGGATAGTTTACAGGATTAACACTCAGTTTTATAGACAAACCAGATTTCCTCTTCCGTTTACATTGATGGTCTTCGAAATCCAGAAAATTAGTACGAATAAGTCTTATTTTAAATTTATGAAATTATCGAAACTCTCAAACAAAAAACCACACAAATCTATATATAAATATAACTTTTTTTTCATAATTCTGGTTTAATTGCCACCGAATTTAAGGCATAGTTAAGAATTTACTAAATATCTTTAGAACAGGACTTTATTTTACATTACTTTTAATGAGTTAGAAAGCATCATAATCAATCATCTCAAATCTCTTTCATTATGAACTCATTCAAATTGTGATCAATAACGTTTATGAGGCCAGGGAAACGCAAGGGCAGAACCACGAGATCGTTATTAAATTTCATTAGTCCTGTGGAATAACCTAAGCGAAGGCACTCTAAATCCAAACAAGCAAACAAAATATTCGCCGCGCGATGCTTCAATATTAAAAATGAGGTCTCAGCTCAGATGCCTTGCTTAAACTAAGGGATTAATTATCATTACTCCGTTGGAAAATTTTAGTTCAAATAAAGTTTCCAAAGACACGTTTTAAACAAATATCATAAACAAAAACGAAATGTTAATTAAACAAAAAAAAATCTTCATTTGAATTTATATACGTAATATTACGGACTCTCGATTCAGGCATTTTGGTATTCAAATATTTTTGGTTTTGATATTATCACATGGAAACATGGATGTTATCACACGCAAAACATCCTTATTTTATTGACGAACAAACGGCGACACAAAAAGCATGTCACAAACACACACACACACAAACTGGCGGACAACCACACTCGAATATATAAAATAGTCATAAAAAAATTTCTTTGTTCTCTTCCCAGATCTCGTCTGTTTATAGTTATGGTGGAAGCTGTTAAAATCATATGATTTCCGGTAAAGGCATTTCTGATTGGTCCTTATACGAGGATAATGTAAAGTTACACCATCCCAATTTAAAAACGTTAAACTTTTAGATAAGGTTATGGTTATTACCTGTTAGGTGGAAATTAATTATCACGCGAAGTCTTGGAGGACTCAAGACCATTGTGAGTTAAAATCCCTCGAGAGAACCTGTAAGTGAATTATATATATATATATGTGTGTGTGTGTGTGTGTTTATGTGTGCGTGTGGTAAGGATAATTACATTAGATATTAAATTAAATCCCCTATATAACACTTAACTTTTATTTTCCATTACATCTTCAAGTCTTAAATTAAACAACCAATTATTTCTCCGAACAGGTGGTCCAAACAGAACACTTCTAATCCCAGATAATTTTTTTATAGCCCCACATGTCAGCATTAACTTTAAACTCATAACTAACTAAACTATATAACTCATAACTAAAAAAGGGTTCTCAACACATCTTGACGTAAGTGGTAAAGCCACTTAGAATTTCACTTTTGGCGTCCTTTTTTTGTCTCAGCGACAGACGTGTAGAGTGCTAGCTGGATAAAACCGTTTTTAAAAAAGCTTAGTGTTGACTTGAAACATGATATATATATATATATATATATATATATAGAGAGAGAGAGAGAGAGAGAGAGATGAACATAGTTGAAAGATGTTGTGTAAGAAATTTGTATGCACTCAAATACTTAATATATTCACGTAATATTATGGTACGTTTTTTGAAATTTCCAACACAGATATTTTTAAGTATAAAGTAAGTGCGCTTATATCTTGTTGTCAAATCAATTACGCGAAAAAGAATCATGAGGAAGACATTTCTTGTATTAGATGTTAATTATATCAGCTAACCACAGTAACACAGACATTATTATTGTGTATTATTTACACTAATGTCCAAAATTAAGGTAAAAAATATGGTTTTTAACATTATTCTAAATTTCTATTAATAAATTTGATAAAATTTGTATTTTATATATGTAAGGATAATTACATTAGAATTAAAATTAAGTTCCATATATAAAACTTAACTTATATTTTTCATTACATATTCAAGTAGTAAATTACACACCCAATTATTTCTCCGAAACAGATGGCCCAACCACAAAACATTTCTAATCCCAGATGATTATATTTTATGGCCCTATATGTCAGCATTAAATTTTAAGAATAACTCATAAACTATGAGGTACTTACACATCTGAACATAAGTGGTAAAAGTATTAGAATTTCACTTTGGCGTCGTTTTCTCTCAGCGACAGAACATGTAGATGGCTCGCTGAATAAAGATCGTTTTTAAAAATAAGCTTAGTTTTGACTTGAAACATGTTACATATTTTGAAGGATGGATAGTACAATATCAACCTTCAACTTATGAAAATTTGTTATTTAGCGCTGGTTTTTGGGCAGATTTTCTGGATTGAGACCGTGTAAGCATCTGGGATTTTTGCTTGCAGTTTTATGAATGTTGTATTAAAAAAAAGCTAGCCTGTTTTCTGTGAGAATGAGTTCTGATAATCATTTAGATGATTCCTTTAGAATGGGGAGCCTTTGGTATACTTGAAGCTGTCCTGTCTCAGTCGGAGGTGACATGATGGTTACAAGTGTCCCCGAAAGTGGTCTTCCGGCTGGGGAATCAATTCCAAACAAGTAGTACTGTCAGCTGGTAGGTTGGCCAAGGCCACGAAAGAGCAACTACACCTACATAAGATCACTATTTGGCATTAAGTGCACGACAACATAAGTGAACAACGACTCCTCTGCTTGCTCGCGACTTTACTGTTGTGTCTGGAAGAAGAATTTCCAGAAAAATAGTATACAAAGTTCCATTCTAAGGAAGGGCTAGCATTCGCGTTTAATTCACAGCCATCCCTTTCAAGAAGAAACCCTGATATGTAGATTAGTTCGACTATATAAAGCAGAGTTTCGTAATTGTAAGATAGAAGGAGCGGAGAAACTGTTACGGACGTTAAGAAAGTGAGATATAATTGATTTTCACAGCTTTAGTTAAGAACGGAATTTGCCACTATACTAAATTAGTGGATTGGGAATTTATAGTCAAAGATAGATTAGGTTAAATTAAATTGAATACTTGCGCTTGTTCACTTAGGGCTTATTGCTTTCTTTATATGACTCCTAGGGTATTCATTTGTGGTTTAACTTGTTGTTGATTAGTGTGCTTGAATAATAATAAATAATAATTATGATGGAAGTTTCTGGTCCTACTTTGTTTCCTCCCATATTCTTAAGTAGGCAGGATGGTGAGGAAACGACTTCAGGGAGAAATCGCTCACAACTTTATTTACATATTCTTGGTTTTCTAATAATGAATCAACTTCGTTGCGAATTTGGATCAGTATGTTGTAAATTTTCATAAAGTTTCCCTTAAATAAATGTGGAGAGTGACAACGACCTGTGATTAAGTGCCAGATTAAGTTAGGTATACATTTATTAAGGGAAATTATTTACAAGGGAGGGCTAAAAGTTAATAAAAAGTAATTATATCATCGTCAAAATAACTTGCTGGATTTCAGGAGGCGTCTATTTCATCCACCTCATCTCGTCGTTACATCGTCTTCTGTCTCGACTACTGTGCTCTCGTCTAATTTCCTTTCGTTTCCCGCTCTATGTCTTTATTGGTCCTTGGTTCCGGCGTTATCCTCAAACCTCCTTGTCATCTCTCTTAGCATTACGTCAGCTGGAGATCTAGGGAAGATACGACAACGTGCAACTCCATTCCTACATTAATTTTTAAATGAAAATTTTGAAAGCTTGATATACACTTACAACAAAGTTGATAAAAATTGAGGTTTTATATTCGGCAAGCTATGAGTTGGAGATCTATCTCAAAACTTCCGTTCTGAATAGTAGGGAGTTACAGTAGCCAGTTCACGATCTAGTCCAACATTGCTTCAGTCGAGAAGTAGATTGGAGTTCAAAGGCCACCTAAATCTATCATGAAATAGAGCTTATGGGAAATAAATCTATATCGTAGGGATCAAAGCCAATGGTGTGGCGTAAAAGTTACGAGAATGGGACACTATACAGGTATCTTTTTCGCCACTTAAATGTGGCTCAGAATCTTTGTTATTAGCCCCTGTTGTTGCTTTTAGGTGCAACTTTAATAAAATGTTAACACATAGGAGTTGGCGACACACAAAATAAAAAACTCGGCCTTATAGTCACTTCTCCTAAAATGCGAGCAAAATACTCAACGATGAAAACATATTAATAAATGTCATTAATTCATGTTAAGTCACCGAGAAAATACACAGAGTCATTTGAAAGTTTCATGCTGAATGTGTGTGTTGTATTAACGCAAACTATAAAGCAACACAATGGCTATTCATGACGGACCTCCTCATTTTGAACCTTGGTCAAGTGAGGAGGACGACACTTGAGCTATCAGCCCTCTCTCCTGAAGACCACCCTACACCAACTGGACAACAGTGAGTCTCAAAAAATTTAACATACATCGCCCTCCTTTACACGACGGGACTTCACTGGCGCTTTTTTACTTATTTCCCAAGCTTCCTTTGTCAACATCATGGAATGAAAATGAGTTCAGAAGTATTAATACCCAATAATAAGTGAATAGATGATAACGCCGGTATCTTTTTCATTCCTTTTTTTATTCGCTGCTTTTTGTGGTCACTGTAGCCTAGTAGTCATGGTCATGAATTCGTGGCCGGCATGTCATAAGTTCAAGTCCTAAAGCCATTGAAGACCCACCGTGTAGAGAGGCTGATGCACGCAAAACCCATTGAGGCTCAAAGGGCTCACTTTGCCGACACGTGGAAATTTGTAAAGGGTGATGTCCGCTCAGGTGTCGTCCTCGTCATTTGACCATTGTTTAAAGTTATGAGGTCTGTCACAAAAGCCCTCGAGAAGCTGAACAATGTGATGTTAATATTCACTCACTCACCCTCACTCAGTGGCACCAAGACTCGAACCCCCGACACTGCAGCAAGCTACATGCTGGATTCTTTTATTAATTAAGGGGTGTTGGAAAGCTAAAATCATATTTTTTTGACAATTTGA
Organism: Trichonephila inaurata madagascariensis; assembly: GCA_019973955.1. Taxonomy (NCBI): domain Eukaryota; kingdom Metazoa; phylum Arthropoda; class Arachnida; order Araneae; family Nephilidae; genus Trichonephila; species Trichonephila inaurata. The sequence continues at coordinate 137,717 of BMAV01014952.1, forward strand.
GATTTTTACATTTTCAAATTGTATACATTTTAACCTTTCTAAAAATACCTTACTTTAACCTCTAAGGTAATTAGAAGCTCTTAAAACCTATTTTTAAATAATCGTTGAATCTGGGCCATGCCCATTTGAATGACGCGTAAAATGTAAACAAAGTACCTCGTTTTTGCTTAAAAGTTTAACGTCTGATATAAACCAAAACATGTATCTTTTATTGTAAATTGAGCCTTTTATTTTTTTATTTCCCAGCCGATTAGAAGTCTTACTGTATACATAAAAATCAATTTATCTCAAAATATAAATTTTGATGTTCGATATACCTTTTCTGAGAAACTACTGTTCACAGGTATGTAAAATTTTATGATATATTTATAATGATGGTTAATATATACTAAAATGAGCTTTTTATAAAAAACTCAAAAATTTATTTTTTACAAATTTTGTATGTGAAAAATGGATTAAATTTCGAAAAAGTTTGATAAAATATTTCATAAATAATTAAAAAATATAAAATTAGCTAAAAGCTCGTTTCAGTATAATGAGAAAGGTGTACTTTGATTGTATGAAAAAAATTTCAAGCACGTACATGTAAAAGATTTTAAGAAAAGGTACATCAAAAACAGCCAATTTAACATTGTCAAGAGAGAGGTTTCCAACTCCCCTTAATCAGAATGGAGTGTGGGCATCTGATAATCCTGACCCAATGTCCTACTAGAAATTATTCGATAAATATTGATGACGGTGTTTACAATTTTGAACCATTCGGGACAGCTCTTAAAACTGTTATCTCGTTTTCCTGACTTCAACTTGATACGAGAGAGAGAGAGAGAGGCCATTACACACATTATATTTTCACAATCTAAATAAACCCAAGTTCAAATTTACTTAGTCGCATCATGGCCAATGTTAAATCAACAAAATTCAACTAGATTAAATACTCAAAGATTAGACGATCATTATTTTACGTTATAATTAAATTTATTATTGCACAGTTAAAAAGTTACATTTACAATAAAAGAAAACTTAACTTTTAGAAGGAAGGAAGTTTGGAGGGGAGCATGGCTGGCCGGTGTCAATGGGGGGGGGGGTAGCGACTTCACACGAATTCGCGTTTTTACATGGTAATTCGGGTATTTTTTGGATGAAAGGAATCTCGCGAAATTGGCGCACGTCTCTTTAAACAGTGAACCAAATCACCTGCAAATTCTGTGGGGCAGGACTCACTACTGACTTCCAAGCTGAGTCTTTCATTGGATATTTCCAATCGCGCAGAATTACATTTTATAAAATTTATGGGAATTTCGACCCCAACAGGTGAGCGAGAATCATTGACAGACTCTTTCCGAAAGAATGTAACCACATCCGGTCAAGGGGTACATACAGAAATTACCAATAAAAGGGGGCCGTCCAGCCTCTTATCAAACTCAACTCAACAAAGAGTTGTTTGATTGTTAAATCTTTTTAATAAAGACTCTCATTATTTGGTGGAAAGGTCTTATGTGGAATTGAGACTCGAACCTACAACTCGACTTTATTGTTAGATTTCAGAGTTCGTGGTATTAATCAACAAACAATCTTAACCTTTTGCGATTGTAGGTATCTCGGATTTGAAACAGCCAAATATTGGGCATCAGTGTAAAAGATTAGAAAGCACCATACTCGCTCAGTCTGGTCATCTCATTTCAGTCCAGAAATGGAAATTCGCCTTCAACACCCTAATACAGTGAATCTCAACCTTTTGTTGTTGTTGTTGCGGTATACTTTTTACTTATCTGCAATACACTATATAAAATAGTTTATGATAATAATTTTCAATCTTCAATAAAATAATAAGTACGACAAAGACTACAAAATGTTTATTGAATAATTAATTACAAAATAATTATAAGAATACATTTGATACGAAATTTGAGCTTGATGATTTTTTATAATTTCGTTTATATTGAGTCGTAAAAATGATAATGCCACTCTCACTTCGTCGTCTACATTTAAAAATCTAAATATTTTTTTCATTTTTATATTTGTTAATGCTGAAAATCCCAATTCATGCAAATAAGATGTAAGAAATTGTAACAATGTTTTAGTTTTTTTTTTTTTTTTTTGGCCTCTAATTTTAATCCAGAATGAATTAATTGACTCTTCTGAATGTTTTGAAATTAAATTTCGATTATTACAGAGCGATATAAGTTTTTTCTCTTGATTCATATACAGATGCATCCCTTATCACGAATAGATTACGAATCCAATCAATTTTTTTTTATATCCACGAAAGGATACCAGTGGCGTAATGTAAATCCCCGTAACCCCCGCATCACCGAAGGGCCTAGGGTTCTATGGGGCTCAAAGCCTGACTGCGGCCTTTCGTAAAATCCAACTTGGGGGGGGGGGGTAAATGTTCTCAGTTACGCAACTGACGAATACTCTTAATTTATTTTTATAAAAAGGCCAAAGGATTCGGTTCCTCATTTTATTTTTTTCTCAGAGTATAATTAATATATTTTTTAAAAAATTGGTGACCCACTTCAAGAATTTAGCGGCACACAAAAGTGCCGCGGCACAGGGGTTGAGAATCACTGACCTAGTGCAAAGCGAGTTTTTAGCTAAGTATAACATGTAATATCAGAAAAAGTTCCTTCATTCTATATTTTCTTTTCTTATCCAATACTGTTAGTACTCTGAAATAATTCCAAAGGAGAGAAAGTTGTTATTTTAAACAGGACTTTTTGGGAGGAATGGGAAAAAAGAGAGAAAATGTTTGTGAAACCCAAAGCGCATGAGCAGATTTGAGGGCCAGAGAATTCTAAAAAACTTGACACGTCCCTTTTTCTCACCTTTCTTTTTCCTGCCAGTTTTATGTGTTCCAAAAAGCTTTTAGAACTGAATGCTTGTGTTCCTTTGTGTGCACACGTTCTTTTGTTCAGACTTCAAACCGAATCCAGTGGATGGAAAAGCAAACAAACGATGGACAAGATCAGAAAACTTCATCTTGTCTTGGAATTCTGTGAAATGTTGATAAATGCTTCTTGTGTAAAGCTTAGAGATAAAAACTTTTTTTCCCTTTAGGTCAAGAAGGCAGAATGAAATGAATGTTTTGCAGCAAAAAGCTTTATTTCTTGATATTTTAACTTAAAATGTCTCTTCTTTGTAAACATTAAATATATATTAACCATCTAACTTAACTGTTATGATAACTATTTGTGTTTGTTTTCTAAAATTTTGAATGGATATTTAGATCGGTTGGAAGCACAAACATTTAGCCACGTGCTTAAAACTCAGTAGAGATTCATTTCATTTTTAAGAAACTTTTAACTACATATTTTTCCAAGAGCAAAATAAATTTGATCTTCAAACCATGGAATACATACATGTATAAAGAAATCCGAAGTATAAAGGATCTGAGAAAAGGGATCATATAGATAAATTAAAAATAATTCTTCCTACAAAATAGGAAAACATACACAAGTAGCACAGAAAAACAAAAAGAAAAAAAAAATGGATGCCAACACATTAAACGTTGCAGCCTGCGAACTCCTTTTAGCAGGTTTAAATTCAAGTTTTAATGACTAGACATTCTACCTCTTTTTTGATTGCACTGAGTGAAATTTCCAAATAATTACAATGTATTGAACACCAAAATAAGGAAATAGGTAATTAAAATTAAATATACTCTAAAATTTTGCTAATATTTTCTGAATATTTTTTGAATGCCTCGAATATTAAATTGGGAAGGTATTAAGCGTATGGAATTTATTTAAATACCAAAAAAAAATCGTGGAATGCAATCTGTAAACGTGTTACTCGAAGAAATCCCTTTCAGCAGACCGTAAGAAAACACAATATCATCATAAAGACATACAGGGCAAAGTTACCCCAGCTCTCGGCAAGAACAAGCATACTTGTTTGTACTTGCTTAAAATGTATTTAAAAGCACCTCTCCCCACCTTATTTTGTTTCCCATGCTGTGTTTAATGTATTGTTTCTTAATGTCACACTTTGAAACAACACCAGGCGACGGAAATCATAATTTTAGATCTCAATCAAGTGACGAGGATGTCTCCTGAGCAGGCATTTAATTCTCCAAACTTCCCACCATGCCAATTTCTAATTAAAATGAATTGAAATGAGTATTACGTAACTCTTATTTCAACTGAAATAACTCTTAGGTAGTAAAGAATACAGTGTGCGTACAAAGTCTCATTTCTTTAATGAAAGTAAAAAAAAAAAACATCTGAATATCTTGACATTTATCCAGTAGTGTATTATAAGATATTTTGATAATTATTTTCGATATATTAACTAATTACCTTACTTATTGACAACAAAGGAAATAAAAAGTATTTTATATCCTATATTCTAGAAACACTTTTTGCTGTGATCTCTGTGAGATCTTTGTAACTCTACACATCTGAATTCAATTTTATTTTGTTATCTTTATGACTATATTTTCATTAAAATACTTTTAATTTTTCAGTTTTGAGTATGTTTATATGTGATTGTGGATTGTTGTTAATCGAAAGATCTTTGCACAAATGTATTTTAACAACAAAACAAGACCTTCATCTACTCCCAGCTACCCCAACTTCATTGTGAAATTTTAAAATATATTCTTATTTCTCTGCCCTATTTTATATTCAAGAAACGAGAACGAATTAAACATTCCTTTCTACCGCTCAGAATAAAAGTATGGAAATTTTTTTTTATAGATGGACTCATTTTATATTTTTTGCTCATTATTATTTCATGCAGACGAAAAAAAAATTTATCCAAATTAAAGCGCTTAGGTAACCGTAATCCTTTAAATTAAAAATAAAAGATTTTTTTTAAAAAAAAATTCTGTAGAAAAAATGGCGCATAAAAATTAATTATTTTTATGAAGAATTTTAGAAATCTTCTTGCGTCTCATTTTTTGGTTTCATTTTCATTTTTGCGGAAAATGTCATATGATACGATAAAAAGACTCTTCTGTGCGCATAAAAAGAGCTTATCAGTTCATTCAACTAGAAGAATTTTTAGAATCAGGAAGGAACTCGCTAAAATAGAAAATTCTTTAATTAAAAATAATATTATCCTTTAATCAATATAAATATTTTTTTATAAAAGCTTGAAATATTAGTAAAATATGGAAATTCACCTAAATAAATCTTTAAACTTATTAATTAAAATTTTAGAGGTGTTGTTTTATAGATTTTATTTATTTTACTTATCTAAATACATTTTTTTTTATTTTATTGATAGAATCAAATTCTTTTTGTCTAAAAAACATTTATTTTTCTATAGGAAAGCAAGTATTTTTCAATACTTAGATACAAAACATCTGAAGAGATCTTTTCTTTTCCATTTTAGAGAATCTCTTTGTTCAATCTATACAAAAAAGGGAGAGAAATTTCTTCCCCTCAGGGGGTGCTTCTAAGGGGTGTGGGCTTTCACGCACAAGGGAAGCAATAATCAATTTCCGCCACTGAGGCAGGTCTATCGGTGACTAGCGGTGTCAATAACTTATGTTTTGTTCACACAAGAGCCCCTTCATATATAATCTCAGTCAACAGTCAGAGAGTACGGAGTTTGAACATGTTACACTTCATTTAGCACAACACAAGTATAAACGTCGTTTTGCATTTTTTGTTTTATTAATTATCTTTGTAGTGAAATGAAAATTTTTAGCAAGATATGTTTGTACATTTAACATAGTAGTACTTTAGTTACAAATATTATTCAATTATGCTTCACATTGACCAGACTTAAGACTAGCTGAAATTGGAGGAATGTATCTTCTAAAAATTTGACGAAATTCAACAAAGTATATTTTTATATCTCACCCCACAGTGGTATGTCAAAAGTAATTTCATTCACTTTTCAAGACCCTTCTAAAATCAACTTGCGGCTGTATTAAGACTTATTGTAGAATAACTAATTTGCAGTCGGTGTGTGATTCCAAATGTTTTTTTTTCTTCAATGGGGCTGCAGTTTAGCAACTTAGCCTTTGCAGACACGGCAAGTCCCCAAATGTGAGGGTCATTTAGTGAAGCACCATCTAGAGGTGGTCTCGATACCAAAAAAATTTAGACGCTTGAATTAAACTTTTTTAATTCAAGCTCTCATCGGATGCTAAGCCTTGTCATGGTTTAAAGGCACACAGTACGATTCAATTGACAAAAATTGGTCAAAATATCAAATCTAATTTTTTTTAGCCTAAAATATTTTTTACATACTTTTCTAGAACTCACTAAGTTTTAAAGCTCTAAGTTTAAAAAATGCAGAGTTGTGATAACTTTTACGTATGTTTTTATTCACATCCCAATGGCAAATCAAAACTTTAAAGTGACTTATCTCAGAAAGATAATATACACTGCTGGCCCATCATAAATGCAACACCAAGAAAGACAAGAGATAACACAACAAAATTTATTTTGTAGATAACATGTTGACCAAGTATCAAATTATTAAATTTATAGACTTCTGTGAAGTGTGGTTCCTGCCAGAATCAGTAGACAGAGTAGCCGCCATTGTTGGAGATCACCGCTGCCACACGACTCGGCATTGGTTCAAAGAGACTTTGGATGTGTTCTTGGGGTACAGCAGATCAAGCAGCTTC
>BMAV01014953.1:0-124364 GCA_019973955.1 Trichonephila inaurata madagascariensis
AGGGGTATGGGTCAGGATATAAAGCCCTATGCCGCAAGGCCTATCTTTACAAACATCCATGTCTTCTCTGGGATTCGAATCCAACGGCACAGAGTTGTTAACCATTCTACCGGATGGGTGACAAACCTGATCATGGCTCTAAGATAGGGGATGAAGACCAATTCGGAGATCAAGTGCCCCATCCACCCTTTAACCATCATGACTTTGAACCATGATAACATGAGTCTCATCTTCGAATCCTGATTTCGTCAACGAACATTCATGTTAAATAGTCGAGATTCTGAGTATTTTCAGAATCTACGCGTGATCAGTAGTACGGATACCAGCCAGCTCAAGTGCCTTCCTCACGTGATTATTCCATCAATTGGCGTAGCTAGGGAGTGCCGCTCATTTAGTTCAATCCCTTCACCCCAGTAGAAAGAACCTCTCTCTTCTTACTTAAACTGTAATGGACGCTCTATTTCAATTAATTTGCTTCAACTTCCATAATTTCACACGACGTTTTTGTGCGGACCGACCACGTATTTCTGGGCCACAGTCAAATGACGAGAACGACATCTGAACTACCACTCCATTCCCTGGATTTCCATATCACGCCATCATGAGTGTGTTGTGTGTGAGGATTAGAGACCCTTACAGCTCCTCTACGGCTGGTTATTTAGTGGCATCAGGTGTTTGGATTGGATCAAGATTCAACCACCTAGCTATTAACGTAGGGGTGGTTTTTGATTTAGCGTAAATCATTTGAGGGAATGACAGAACAGATTCATTGCGATGTCCTTCCCAATTTCTGATAGAATAACGTTTGAAACACACACACACACATATATATATATTTATATATATATATGTTCCTTTTAATATATAGCCTCCTTTTAATTCTTTTAATAATATTTAAACAAACTTTAATTCTTTGGTTCAAAACTAACGTCCTAATCTTAATCAACTAGTATCCGAAATCCCTGTCCCGCCCATTTTAACCAATCAGAGCTCTTATTACAAAGCAGTCACGTGATTGTCACTGCCGGTATATAAAGCGAAAATCTTTTGTTATCGCTCTCTGTCTTTGTCATGTGAAATGTCGCTGCTGCTTGTCGCTTTTGCTATATGTGTTTGTTTTCTTACCAAATAGATGTGAAATATGAAGGTGATTGATTATCTACGTTATGTGTGTGTAAATAAACAAGATGAAAATAAATTCTGAAGATGGTTTTTTTTTTTTAGACCTGATATCCGAATACAACAACACCAGCCACTCTATTATTATTAATGTCAAATTTATCGAGGCTCAATGTCCTTCCGGAGATGTAGTGTGGAAGTTTGAAGAGAGGAGTACCAGCTCAGGTATCATCCTCGTACCTTGACCGAGGTTCAAAATTACAAGGTCTTTCTTCAATAGCCCTCGTGATGATTTATAGCGTGACATTAATAAATGCTCACTCATGTGGCTTTACTGTGATCTTATCATTGATGTCTTGCGCTCATTAGTTCAAATAAGTCGCATGTCCGATTAAATCCACATACAGTGACTCAATTCATTTTATTTCCTTGGGTGTACCATACTCATGTCCAAAATAAAGGTCACAAACATGTTTTTTGTCATAATTTTAAAAGGCCTCCAGTAAAACCGATAGAAGTTTGATGAATGGTTATTACAACATCAACCTTCAGTGTAGGAAAAGATGTTGTTTAGCATCAGTTTTTTGCAGAAATGTAATGGCCTCTCCCCTGGGGAAGCCATCTCTACATCTACTCGACCAAAATCTGTAGGTGGTAAAGCTTGATGTGACCCAAACTAACCATGATAAATCCAATTTATTATGATCAAATATAATAATCCAAGACAAGCAAACTATAAAGGGAAAATCTAGAGTGATATAACGATAGCTCAAAACCCTATGTGAATAAGAGCACGAAATCCTAATAGCTTAACTTTGCTCAACGTTATCTAAAGAATCCTAACCTTTAATTTATTCTAATAATTAAAAGTCCGTCCTATAATCACGTGTCGAAATACTGATCCTTACCGTAACTGCACCGCTTCCAACGACTCAGCTTCTTTTTCCTTCTCCGACGATTATTCAACTATACATATACTAGCTAATCTGCAAATCTATATCACAGTTTCTTCTTGAGAGGAATGGCTGTGAAATAGGGTAATTATCGTTTTGGTTGAGCGGTATGTCGGTGGCACTAAAGAGGTTGAAGCCGTGTTGTAGCTTTAGCGTCAAAGTATAATATTATTAGATTCGATGCATTGTTATATTGTATAAAGGGGGAGGGGATGAAAATTACGATTAAATATAGGGTCGCAAGTACGGAAAGTTTGAGAAGCTTATATATGGTGAATTTTGCCTTGCGTAATTTATTTCTATACATCTTATGTTTCGTAACATATTAAAAAAGGTTTTGGAATAAAAACAGCTATAAAATATTCATTCATTTTTATTACCCAATTTATTTTATTCCCTTGGATGTCAACATGCAGTACTAAGTTCTTTATTTATAGTACGAAAGATTCACATTCAAAGCATTAATCATACAAATCTGATCCATTTCGCTTTGTGAGTTCAATTTTTATACATGTTATGTTGTATAACATACGTATCTAGGTTCTGAATAAAAAAAAATTGTAATATAGCCATGGTGTATCGCAGAAATTGAATTGATATTTTATTTCGTTGTATTGATATTTAATTCTCATATATCGTTTCTCGAAAAGCGTTTTTATTATCACTTATTATCTGACAAAAAAAAAATGTTCACAAAAATTATTTGGTTGCGCACTCTTTACAGAACATAAAACAGAATAAGTGTTTTTATCAAATAAAAAACCTTTTTGCAATGATAAAAGAGTGTGGTCAGTTATTATAAAAGAAATTGTGTAAAGAATAGCATCAATATTTTACAGCACTTTGATTTGAAAACCAAACTGTACCACGTAGCATAAAATAATAATCCTCGCTAAGTAAAGCATGCTGACGTATATGGACGATGATATTCCAGTCAACATCTTCCCATTGAGTCCTTTGAAAACGCGAAGCTTCTTTCAAAGGACAATTCAAACAACTCAAAGGCTGTGAAATTTATGACGTGGCCTTAGTAGTGTACTCAGGCGGAATAGAGTACAATGCGCCTATACCTGCAAAGAGGATTATTTCGCGTACGCTTCTGAGTTAATAATTTCGCTTTGTACAGACAAAATTAGTTCTTAACTTTCGCTCAGGAAAAACTTGACATCTTTTCCAGAGAGATACTCAGAGTGAATATATTCTATTTTGTTTGATAATAACTTGAAATATACCAAAAAAAAAATCTTAAGGTATCCGACAACGTTCGGAGCCGGAGTTCTGAGCGAGCATAAACTAGGATCTACATCCCAGAAATTCCGGGATTTAATTTTAGTCGAAATTATACTTTGAAAATTTTTTTTCTCGTCAAAATTACAATTTTAACATAAAATAAATACAACGGAAAGTAATATTAACATATTACACTTCTAGATATAAATTGTTTACATTATTTTAAGCGTTCACACTGCACAAAATGTGTAACAATGTGTTACTTTTGTTAAGCAGAGATCGTCTTAGAAAGGTGTTTTTAAAAATCGACCCACAAGAGAGTTACGAGGCGTTATAAATATAAAAGAATTCTTTTTATCAGCTATTAGATCTACAGACTTAAAATTTAACAAACATGTTTTTTGTTCAGCTGAGATATGAAAAAGCTTTTTTTTGTTTAATTTGTAATTCACGTAAAATTAACTCATTAAAAACTTCTTTATCCTTCAATCTGTATTGTTTAATTTTTCAATTCAGTCGTGCGAAGAATGGGTGTATACGCAGCTAGTACTTAATATTATAATAGTTTTGGATTATTTGCAATACATTTATTAGGTAGGAAATAATGTAAGAAGAAATGGGGTTTTTTTTTTAAAATTCAATCTGTATACTATTTTTTTTTTATTTGTTTTTTATGATGAATTATGATTTTGTTTTGATTTATTTGTTGAATAAATGATAATTTTAAAACAATTTTTAAATTATGTTTTCAGTTTTATTATCTAATTTCAACTATGCTAATGCATAAGTATTTTTCATAAATAGTCCAATAATCATTATGTGACCTATCTCGGGATTTGGATAATGCAATCCCAAAATCCCAGGATTGAAAATATAACACGGGATTGCAAGCCGTAGCATAAACGAATAATTTATTTATTTATTTTTAATGTTAAGTGTCACTTGAATTAGATTATAGGTATAAAATCGTTTTGCTAATATTACACTAAAAAAAGAAGACTTAAATGCAATTTTTGGGTTAAAAATGAATGACATTTTCCGAATTTTATTGAAAGGTTCTACTACAACAGGTCTGGTTGAGAACCAGACCTGACAGCGACGCTGTATGGAATTCCTGACGTTCTGGAAGATTTCTCCCGGCAGTCTTGCGGTAAACTACGCTGAACGGAAGGTTTTGTGAACATCAATCCAGCTGGAAGTCGTCTTTTGCAATCCGTTTCCCGTGGTTGTAGAATGAACTCGTATTCAAACGAGGAACTGCAGACATTCTGATAGTGTATAGGGATGTGGATTGTAATAGGCACGCTGCTCGGTGGTTGTACCAAGAACGTTTACAAAACAGGCATGTTCCACATCACGCGACCTTCGCAAGAGAGAACAGAAAGTTACGTTCTTTGACGAGTTAACTCGTTCTTTTTGGTGCACGAGACGCTCCTTCCTTCAGTTGAAGACTTTATCGCTTCAACTGCCGAGAGAATACGTGAGAAACCAGGAATCTTCCAGAAGGTAAAGAATTCCATGCAGCGCCGTTGTCAAGCCTACCAGACGACTTCTGTTCTCGTGATTTTCAATGCCTGTTGTAGCACAACCTTTCGATAAAATGCTTTCTCTCCCATTCATGTGTTGCTGTTTCTGTTCTTTTTCTCTGCTTCTTTGCACCATAGCTCGCAACTACGGCATTTGCGACCCTGCATTCCTATGCGATGCCGAGTCGTCTGTGCACCCTTACACACCCTGCAACTTTGTCGGTCTGGTAGCGATTCACCCTTGATAATAAGATTGGAGCCATTGCGGTTGTTAAATCAAGCTCCAAGAGGCTCTGATTAGAGAGAGAGTCATTTAAAAAAAATTTCCTCTATTAAAATATTAATGAATCCATCTTTAAGTTATATGCATATTTCAAAAATCCTATTTCAGGCTTTGTACATGAGTCTTCTCCATGTATAGATAAAATATCATTATTATGCTCCATTGCAATGTGATGGAGCTCCATTTACTCCACTTACAGACTTCTGGAGGACATATTAAGTCTTAGATGTAAAAAGAGGTACAAAAAAACTTTCTAATGCATAACATTGGTAATTCTGTTCAAATTCATCCCAAGGGCTGCGGTAGCCCAGTGGTCAAGGTATCGGATCATGACAGGCATGTCATGAGTTCGATCCCAGTACCACTAAATATCCGCCGTGTAGGACAGCGATGCACGTTAAGTCTGTCGAGAGCTGAAACGTCCTTCCGTTGGTGTGGTGTGGTAGTTAGGAGAGGGGGGTGCCAGCTCAGGTGTCGTCCACCTCACTTGACCATGATTCAAAATTACGTGGTTCGTCACCAAAAGCCCTTGTGTAGCTGAACAGTGTGACGTTAATATTCACTCACTCACTCATTCACTCGAACCCCTCCGATCATTTTAACTTACATCGATCTTGGCAGGAAAAACTTAATTACTACACCTCATCTCCTATATTTGATGAAAGATTTGGTTTCGTGGCCTTGGAAATCTTCACCTGATTACGCAATGAGTTACTACAACAAAACAGAGTATAAAATTTAAGAAAAATCTAAGCAATTGTTAAAAATGAATTCGACACTTATATATTTTTAACTGAAAGATTAAGCTTATTTTTGGAGATATTTTCATATTTTTCTTCTAAGGAACGTTTTGTTACTTGAGAACATTTAACCCTTTCACGTGAGTGCTCGAATTAATTCGAGCGGCGTCATATTTTATGATACTGGAATTTTCACACTCGAATATAAGCGACTGCTTTCTGCATTCGCGAGATTAACTGCAATCCATCTTCGTGATTTCGTAAATTTAGATATAGGCCATTCTTTCTTATATTTTACGATTTAGTCATGGCCGTGTGTAGCCTAGTGGTTAGAGTATCGGACTCCAGACCGGAAGGCCTGGGTTCGATGCCCGATGCCACCAAATACCCTCCGAGTACAAACGGAGTACGTGCTCGTTAAATCAGTGGGTTCGAAAGTCTTGTGGGCTGAATTACAAGTGCAGGGGACTGGAGAATATTTCCCTCCCCTTCAGTTCCATGCCTAAATTGTGCAGGTGGAGATAGGTGGTGTCGCCATCTATCGTCCCTTCGGGAAATTTCGCCGAGCTAATTCGTACTGTCACCTGTATGGTGCTCAAGGCCAACGACAGGCGTACTTCTAACCCCTTGCCACGATGAACTTCGTGGGCCTCGACCTGACTATGTCAGACAGGTGGCATTAGAAATAACAACAACAAAGATTTAGTCATAAAATATCAAGTACTTGTTTCAAAATGGAAAATGTCCCTTGGATTTCAGAAGCAAATTAACGGAAAGACGAACACAAAACTGACCCAAATTTTCTAAAATTCTATGATTAACAGAACGTTATGTTCCCAATTTTGTTTCCCCAACACCAAAAAATGGAGCTCCCGCAAAACAGTGGGAAGTGTGTTGGGCTAAAAGAGATTGCAAAAGAAAATAACTAAAAGTCGTTATATGTGTAATAATAGCACACACAAGGTTTGGGCTCTATGTTGTACGATACTTCCAGATATATCTCGTAGAAGAAAATTTTGAATTATTTTGTTTGAAGTATATAAATACTTTTATTATTATTTATTTGAAATTGTATAAACAAATAATTTTTTACTGATAAAAACATGTTTTTACCGAAACAGCAACTCAAAGAAATAGGTAATAAAAGTTTACGTAGGTGCAAAATTGTAATATTAGGCTTTTATGTGCAATGTGGATCAGAATCCAAAATTTAAAACAACAATTTTGATTGCTTGTGTTATTTTGTATTTGTTTTTCTAAAGTGGATTGTAAATGGAACTTCTTAACCGGTTTCCTTCAAAAAATGTGTGCTTTAAGGTATCCGACTACCCTAAAATCATGATTTTTTTTAAAAATTGACAATTTTTAAATTTTTTTTTTATGATTTTATTGTATAAGCCATCTTATTAGCTTTTTAAAAATACCAAGTGTTTGTTTTCCATTCTCTAAAACAAAAACTAGAAGTGTTTTAATAAAAGCAGATGCATAACTTTGCATAAGATGTCACACTTTAAAATGCGTTTTACTCAAAATGTGTGTTTTTTTCGAAAAGCTCAAATGGGGACAGCGATTGCTCAAAAAGTTTTGAAAATAATTTGCTGAATTTCTTGTGTGTGTTCTGTGTAACAGTAAAAGTGTTTTAACCTAACAGATTTATCAATCACTGTTTTATTACAAAATTTATACTTCTTTATGTGAATATAATCACTGTTTTTTTTAAGCAATTTCATATAATCACTAAGATAAAGTGCTCTAGTTTTTGTAAAAATTAAAATATCTCTTATCCTGAAGTTCATTTCAAGAAGGAATAGCAAAGTAATACATCAAAATTGAAAAATTGAGAATTTGTTCATTTACTATATTTACTGATCGGGCCCCGCTTAAGTAATTTTTGTCAATTTTTACCCATTTTCTCCCATTTTAGTAGTAATAATTTATATTTCTCTTCTTAATTTTAGCCTTTTTTTTCTTACAATGTTCTAAATAAATCTAAAAACCACAAAAAAATCGCCATATCTACATTTTTTAAATAAAAAGTTGTAGCAAGTAGTCGAATACCTTAAGGGGTTAAAAATTATTACGTTGTTCAAATTTTATTAGAAATGGAATGTTAAATGTTAATATCGGATATATTTCCTTTAGCAAATGGAAGTAATATACAATTGCCATTGAAAAATTACACATTTACATATTCAGCCATTTTGTATACTTAGAGATATCGATAAGAAATCGCCGTAAAAAATAATCGATCTTTCTCGAGTGAGCAATATCGTCTGATGAATGGGATGTTAAGAAAGGTGATAAGTATACGCAGAATGTTGTTTAAAAAATAAAAACAGACACGTGAATTTCACGTTTTGCTTCTGAAATAAGATGACGAAATAAAGCAGCATGCATCTAAAAATACACATTGAATTTAGTTCGATAATCCTTTTTTTTATGTGTACATCACGTGCAAGTCATGCTAAGTAATGTAATTCTAAAAGTGCTTATGAATATGGTCTTCAAAAGTGTAACATATCCAAATTTTGCGAGCAAGTAAACAGATTTTGAATGGAGTTTTTAGATTCAATGACCTCCATTAAGAATTATTTATTCACACAGATATATTTGCTTCATTGTAATAAATTAGCCTTAAGATTTCAAAATATATAGCCCAAAATTTCCTTTTGAATTGAAATAATGTCATTATCGTTAACTAAACAAGTAATTTTTTTTAAATGAATATTTTTGTAAGAAAACGTTTTGAAAAACTACTCAAAAAGTCTGTTATTTTTTCTTTTCTTTACCGTCTCATTATTTTCTTTAAAAAAAAATTAGTTTATCATTAAAATTACTTCCGTGTAATTATAAGTAAATATTCTTTGAAATAACATTTACTTTTTTTTAGTTCATTATCTGTATTAAATAAATATTTTTCTAGCACGATGAAACAAATTTAGTTTAATACCTTTGTAAAAAAATTATAGTATAAATATTCTACGTTATTTTCATTCCAATCTGACATCAAAATAAATTTCAAATGGTTTTTTAAAGTAGTAGTGTAAAATCTTAAAAATTAGAAAATAATTTAATTGTAAAATATTATTAATTCCTCTCTTTCTTTCGAATAAACAATTTGCAAGAGCTTGGTGAAAAATTGCCTTTTTTATCTTACTTGGATAATTAATAATTATACGAAATAAAAAATATTTCTGTCTAAATCATTAAAATTTGAATTGTAATATTCTATAATCATTACAAAATGTTTTTTAAACACTTTTTGAAGCAGCTATCGAATTATTCCTCTTAAATTAAATGTGTATTGTATATTTCATTCGTGTGTTTTTCCTTTTTCTTTGTGAGGTTCTATTATCTGTAATCATTATAGATACATAGAAATTCAATTCTTCAAATATTTCTTTCTTCCCTTAGAAAGTTGGTGCGAAATGAATTTCACTATAATGGTATTACATATCATAATTTTACTAATGATTAGTTTTAAGAACGTTGGAATACAGTAAAGTAAATCTTTATTTATGTATACAGCATCCATTTACCTATTTTTTACCTCTCACTCTTTTCGCATGTAGACTTCAAAACAGGGACGTTTTAGGGCACAGATTCCCATAGATACCCAAAGTGTTCTGGGGGTGCATGGCAAATTAAAATTGATTTGGGAATGTGTGCATAATGCTCAGGGTCTAGGGACAGTATATTATGAAGTAAAACATTTGTGATCTATTTCCTAATAACATAAAAGTTAAAATAATTTAGTAATAATTTTTACATGTTAAAAATTTTTTGAGAAAAAATTAAAATTTTTACAGAAAAATATTATAGATACATAAAATTCAAGTACAGTAAAATAAGACGTATAACGCGCACTTTTGATGCAAATAATAAGATCGAATTTTATGGGTGCACATCAGTAGCGCACACAGGAATTTTTCAAGGGGGTCCGGATTGAAAGTTCACCAATCTTATATCATGTTCCTTTTGATTTTGTCGATTTTCGGGAACAAAACACAGTAAAAAACTAATTCTTGAATAAATAATTAGCGTTAATTAATAAAATTTACCATTAATAACAAATACTTAATTAAATTTTACGTACTATATACTTAGAATTATTAACAATCGGGAAAAAATCAAGGGCTTTGGGGGTCCAGACTCTAGGACCCCCCCCCTTGTGTGCGCCACTGGTGCACATTATACGTAGGACATAAAAATGAAAGCCTTAAAAATAACGAGAAGATGAGCGTAGAAAAAAATTGGACTTCTACATGGAACAGAAATATTGTTTATTTAAAAGAAATGATATTCCTTAATGATAATTATTCCTTAATATTGCATATGGCGTAGTAAATCAATCTAACCGCAAACAAGAGAAAAAAAGAGCATCTCTAATCTTCCGGCAACTCGATTTATAGATAAAACAATGTACATTGAAGCGATTGCACATCATTGCGGCGCACCTATTTCTTTGATTTACAATACAAATTTTTTTTTCCTAATGGGGCTTCGGATTGGTCGCTTACCATTGCAGACCTAGTACATTTTCAGGGAGCTGGTATCTCTTTGTAGTGCTGCACCATAAGTGGTATACAAACCACCGCAAGTAAACCACCGCACCCCAGACAGAGGAACCTGAGCTCTGATGATGCGAAATTTGTACTTGGGAATTTAATTTTGCCGAGAGTGTCCAAGCCAAAAAAGGCACTCA
Source organism: Trichonephila inaurata madagascariensis (assembly GCA_019973955.1). Taxonomy (NCBI): domain Eukaryota; kingdom Metazoa; phylum Arthropoda; class Arachnida; order Araneae; family Nephilidae; genus Trichonephila; species Trichonephila inaurata. Next base: position 10,557 of record BMAV01014953.1, read on the forward strand.
AGGAATTTTTATATGCTGCATAATAATACGATATAAACGCTGTCATTTTTTGCATCAGGAAAATCCACCGACTTGTGCTAGGGTTGAACCCTAAACTTGGACTTACAAGGCTGGCTACATTAAAGATAAAAACGCTAACTTCGGAGATTTGAATTCAGAGTAGGTCTTTTGCACATATAACAGCTATTACCAATTCAAATAATGCTTTAAAATGTAAAGCGATTCTAGTATGTAAGCAAATTGGTAAGGAATCCGACACTGGAACCAATGAACAAGAAAAGGTGATGAAACAAGTCGATTAGTGGGATATGGTTCATTTTTTTATAAAGATTCAGTTTCAAAAATGACGTTCAACAACACGTATTAGAAAATATAGATATTCTTTTTTTCTTAAAAAAAATCTAGTTACTACTTATAGCAAAATTCCATCTGGGTTTAACGATTTTTTAGCTATTTTAGCTAGTTCTTGTCTTTCGTGAAGTACCGTTTCAGTAATATGGAAATAAAAATAGAGACGTAAATATAAATTGCAATATAATTATAATGGTCAATTATATTAGTGGTCCTCCAAAAAAATATAAAATTACTGTGAAAATTATTTAACACGAAACTGAGGGGACTGAAATATTTTTTCATGTTTCAATATTTCTCTATTAAAAGAATCTAGTATTTTAAGGATATTACAAAAAAAAATTATATAATCAACAAAATTAAGTTTATTAGAGTACATTTGTTTACATAGATATGTATATATATATGCATGAATTTAAAAAATTAATGAAGCAAAAACAATCACACGAACTTGTTGAAATTTAATACAAATTTTTCGAGTTTTCTGGAAAACCAAACGTTTATTAAATTTAAGAAAAATAATCTAATTTCTCTGAATTCTCTTTTTTAGCATAATATTGTTATCAAAAGGTTCGATGTCGTCCATTGTGTTATTCATTTGACCATTTGAATGTACGTCTAAATAACTGCGCATACTTTTCAAATGTTCCTCATTTCGGGTGACGTGGAAACAGAAGCCTCATGATTCATTTCATTTTCGTGGTCGGAATCTGCATCAATTATATTTTTTGAGCTTTGAACAATCTCCAAAATGTCTTTGTGTATCATAATTGGGGCTGTACACACATTATCATCATCTTCCGCAATGAGTTCTTCCGATGTTATAGTAGGACAGTCCAATAATACAGAAACTTTATCAAACACCCCTCTTAAATCTTGCCAGAGCGGCTGGCGTTTTCCATATTTTGTTTATTACCAGAAGAGAAATCTTTTCGTGTTAAGAGAAGAAAATGCATGAAATTACATAGAAGTTTGTCATAATTTTTGTATTATTTCGTCCTAAGCGTATTTCACTGTATACATTTAGTGGTAAATTTGGGGACCACTGAACTAGATCATCTCCAAAGGCCCAGGGATCTCAAAATTTGGATAGAGTAAACATTTCTATATCATTCTTTGTTCTTGCTAGGACTGGAGAGCAAAAGAAGTGTAGTTTTGCATTTGTATGTTATTTTTACATAAATATCTAGCAAGACTTCAAAGAGAAAAAGATAAACATTAAAAAAAATGTGTTGTAGTTTATGGTTGTGGAAATAAAAAAAGCTTCGATTGAGAGATTTACAGCCGAAATTGGAAAAAAGTAAAAACCACAAGTTAATTTTCTGCTAAAAGACAGAGGAGAAATAAAATTTAAAAAAATTGTTTATTCAAAAGAACGTTCTAAGATTTTTAAATAAATACCTCCGACAATGTTATTTCTTTTAACATCAATTATTTAAAGCTTGATATATATAAAATTGAATTTCTGAATTACATTCCTTTTAAGTATGTTCTCTCTGAAGAAGGGACAACTCTATTTATAAAGACAAAATGTCTGGTTCTGTGGGTGTCCTATACTGAAATGTATTACTGTAGTTATATCGTATACTGAGTGCTTTATATATAAAATTTATACTACAAATATAAATCTCTGTGTTCCGTGTACAAGTTTACCTCAATGGATATTTGTGCGCAGAATATCAAATGCATTTATTGAAAAGATTGCTTAATAAGCCTACAAAATACAGAAAATTTGTATCTTTTTTTGTTGGTTAAATACTTATATCATTACTTATACTGTATACTTAATATTAATTTATATAACCTGTTATATATGGCATGTGATCAGAAAAAAGTTACAAGTCGAATAAAGAAATATTTATTAATAGACAGAAAATACAAAGAAGAATTAAAAGGCATACGTGCCTATCACATTTCGACATAATCACCAAGTCTATTTAGGCATTTATCAGAACACAGAACCAACTTGTTTCACCCGTTTTCATCGAAATCACATTCCTGTCCATTGAGCTAGGTCTCACGGATGATTTCACAGCACTGCCTTGGAATATCGTAACACATCCAAAATAAAATGCTGCACGCTACCACAGCTCAATCTAAGCTCTGACGAGATTTCACGCAGAGTTACCCGTCGATCATTTTGAATCATTTCTCAAATTAGTGCCGTGGTGATTTTTGTCGTTGAAGAACTTGGCCGGCCACTCCCTGTCATACTGAGTCTTTTGACATCCTGTCGGCCTGATTCGAAAGAGAGACACAATTTCGCTACATGTCTGCTCATTGTAGATGCGGACGCATTCTTTGCCCATAAAAATCGAATCACGGCTCGCACTTCCAAACGAGACAAATTTCTTAAGAGCCTTAACATTTCACTCATCTTGAACCATCTGAGAACTTTCATTACCTACCCGAAAACCAGCTATATGACAAGTAGCGTTATTTGTCTCCACGCTAGGGAACAAAATTTCTCCACAATACATAGTTTTTAAATGCTGAGGCTTTTAACTTTTTTTCTGATCATCCCTCATATTTATTTTACATATTAATTGTAATAAAATATAATATTAATTTTATATTATATTTATGTATGATACATGTGCTGGTGTATATATCGTGATGATATAGTACATACGTCAATGAGCCAAAACATTATGAACACCACAGGCGTTTGCGCCGCCAATGATGCGATGACCGGCGTACATGAACAACGAAATGGAATGACATTGTGTTGACTGATGAATCCCGCTTCTACCTGCAACATCACGATGATCGAATTTGAGTTTGAAGACATCGTAGTGAGAGGCTGCTAAACTGTTGCGTTATGCTTCTCCCTACTGGTCTTGCATCAGGTATCATAGTTTGGGGTGCTATTGGATTTCACTATCGCACCCCTCTAGTACTCATTGTAGGTACACTGAACAGCCAGCGCTACATCCCTCAGGTGTTGGAGCCCGCGGCCCTCCTATACATTAAGGGCTTGCCATCAGCTACATACCAACAGGATAATGCGTGTCCGCTCATGTCATGCAATGTTCAAGAGCTCTTCTTTACCCATCTGACTGAATTGCTTCCTTGGCCTGCTTGTTTTCCCGATCTATCGCCAATCGAAAACATGTGTTCCAGGCTTGCAATACGACTGACCCGGGATACACCACTCGCTGCTATACTAGATCAACTTTAGCAACATGTGGAAGCTGCATGGACTGCTGTACCCCCAGTATACATCCAAAGCCTCTTTGATTCTCTGCCGAGGCGTGTGGCAGAGGTAGTTAGCCAAGAATGGCGGCCACACTAACTACTGATTTTGTCATCATTTACACGTCACAAGAGGTTGTAATTTTAATAGTTTGATCTTTACACGACATGTTATCTGCCAAATAAATTTCACTGTGATATCTATTGTCCGTCTTGGTATTGCATTTTGTGCGGCCAGCAGTGTATTTCTGGAGAAGGCGAGAGGAATCATTCTTGCTCTTACTATTGCGAGTAATGAGAAAAATTGATGATCTAAGCGAATTTGAAAGAAGGTACATTGTTAGGGCTCGGAGACTCAGAAAGAGTATCTCCATAATTCCACTACTTGTAGGTTATTCATATTCTGCCGTTTTTATTATTCATGCAAAGTGGATAAATGACGGCGAAAACAGCAGCAGATACCAAGCTGTTGGCCTTCTCCGGGACATCAAAGAAAAAGGACGTCGAAGACTATCCCGTGGAGAAAAGTAGTATCGGCACAGGACAGTGGCTCAGCTGATATCCCAGTACAATGCAGGTCCAACTGTAGTGTTTTGAACTCACTGTTTAGCGGACTGTTTAGCTGCTGAGTATGAGGTTGCGCAGCAGACGTTGCACTTGCTCAACTCGGTTGAACAAGCGTCAATGTCAACTAAACTTACGGTGAGCCCGCGAACAATGAGACTGGACCATAGAAAAGTGGATGAGAGTTGCCTGGTCGGATGGATCACGATTTTTCATTCATCATGTCGGTGATCGTGGCGCAGAGCGTTGTTTTCCAGGCTCTCCCCATGTATAGCAAGTTATACACAGGCTGTTGGTGGTTGTATTATGCTTTAAAAACGTTTTAATGGTTGGTCCAGGTACTCTTAGTTGTGGTAGTAGACACCATGGAAGCTGTGGACTATTTAAACGTAACTGCGTATCAGTTGCACCCTTACATGGAGAGTTTATGTTCCCAACTGGAAATTCAATCTTCCAGCAGGACAACTCCCTATATCGCAAGGCTCGAATTGTGTTGGAGTGGCTCGAGGAGCATAATAAGGAATTCCAATTTGTCCCGGTCACCTGACTCGCCAGATCTTTTTTAAACTGATAGAGCACATTTTTTCTTTCATAGAAAGGCAGCTCAGAGATCAAAATCCACCATGTCGGAATATCTCGAATTTCAATTACCGATATTTGAAAAATCCTGTCTCTAGTCATCTACAAGGAACTTGTGACATCCATGCGAAGGCGAGTTGCAGCTGTTTTACAAGCCTAAGGTGGCTCAACGGGTCATCGAGTTGGTGTTCATAGTGTTTTGTCTTTTCAATAAATATATATATATTATTTGCATAGTTGTTTAATTTCTTTAACCCGGTATCACTCACGCGAAGAAAACGACCAAAAGTTCTCTCGCAGGGTATCTCCCACCCAAAAGTGTTTACATTCTGTTTTTAGGGTAAAATTTGTATACAAAGTTTAAAAGGAAAAGAAGTAGGAAATACAATATGTTTATTACACTTTTTCACATGTAAATTTAGTTTTTTTGTTCTTTTTATAAGGGCATTCACAGTGCATTGTTTATACACTCCTTTTATCTCGTGTGAGTGTTTTCACTTGATCTTAATTTTTTTTTAATCTGTATTTTTTAAAACTAAACATATAGGAGTAAACTTCTCTATTCTTTAAATTCAAAAATTTTGGAATTTCTTTTTTATTTTCTCTTATTGTTCCAGCAATATTTTTTTTTCAAAAGTTCATCAGAAACTGGATAAGATGTGTATCAGTTGCCTTCTTTAAAATTACGTTCTTCCCCAATTTCTTTGTGTCTCTTCATATAAAGCATTTATTTTCAAAAGTATCTCCCTCTTTTTACTTCTGGATTGATTTCAGTGGAGGAATCATATTTGCTGTTACACTCTTCATCATTTGATTCCTCATCATAACTGCGAAGAGAATTTCTTCATCCGAAAATACTATATCTATTAAGCATGTATCTATTAAATTACTTAAATATCCCATTTCTTCATCATAACTGCAATAATCCGTCGCCAAAAGCCCTCGTGTAGCTGAACAGTGCGACGTTAATATTCAATCAATCAATCAATAACTGCAATAATATGCCATAGCATAAAGAAGATTTAAAACGTTCTCAAGCATTCAGAACCGTAACGGTGATTCACGCGCAGGGTATGACATACCCAAAAAGGTGGTATCCAAAAATATATATTTAGAATTCACCTATAAAGCCCCTTAAAGCATATGACCTTAAAGTCAGCTACACGAGAAACTATCCATTTTCCAAAAAAAGGGTTTAGAAGAAGCGTTGTAAAAAGTTAGACGTCGGGTATGACACACACTACGCGAGAAGTGTCGGGTTAATAACTATACAATGCAAAATTGATCATTTTCTTTTGCAGTGATTTGGTGGCGACGGTATGAGGAAGTTCAGAGAGTGGGAGGCCAGTTCAGGTGTCGCTATCGTCACTTGATCATTGTTCAAAACTATGACATCCGTTGTGATTAAACTTGTTGCTTCAGTGGACGAAGTTAATGAACATTTTCTCAACTTAGATCAGTGATGGATAAACTTTTTTTTTGTTGAGAAGGTGAAAAAATATTGCGCGAGCCACACTATATTTTATAAAACACAATAAAGACTAAAAAAAGAATGTACAATATTTGAAAATTCTTTAATACTTATGGAAAGAATGAAGTAGTGACATTCTGTACTTTTCGGTTTTAGTCACTTTTTGTTTTTCCAGTGGCGTGAAGAAACCTCGTTAAATTTTTCTGTCTTTTTAATGTTTAAAGCCACCTATATTTCTCAACTTTCGAAATGATATCTTATTCGTGGATTAGCGTAGAAACATGCAACATACCATTTAAAATAGTATATAAGATTTATATATAATATATTTGCTGTTTGGATTAGCTAGACATACTTTTTATCTTGCTAGATTCTTAGAAAAAGTCAACGACCTAAAGATTAATTGGTCCAAAAAATCCAAAATCTGATCGTATTTTAAATCAAGATACCAAACATATCAGAAGTTCTCCAAATAAACACCGGTTCGATAATAATGTTCCGACAAACGTCTTTGCTTCCCATACATACATGGACGATATCTTTTATTTAGAAATCTACATCAATAAATCCGTCAAGAATTATTGCATTCAAATATCTAGGCTTCTAAGGAAGAAATTTATTGAATATGTTTTGCACAAGTGCTTAATTAAGGTAAGTGGTGTACAATCTGATCGTCTTTTAGCGATGCCATAATGACGCTTTATAGAGCACCAAGTTCAATGTCAACCGTTTGAGAGGAGATACGATCCGTCTAAACATAAAATAAATATAGAGTTCAGGTTCAAAGTGATTGTGCCATTGAAACTTTATCGAGGTCACCGTAGTAGAATTTTATCTAGTTTTCTGCATTTTGGGAAAAAATCTAAGGAGAAAAATAAAGTTTTTCCGCGAGGGAGTGTTTATTTACGTCGCACTATAAATCAACACAAGTGCTATCAGCGGAATGCCCAAGGGAACCGAGCTCACCTGAAAGAGGTTTAGAGCTATAAAAAAATCCCCCGGGAAATTATCACCCCCCACGTTCAAACTTTATTGAACAAAATCATAGTACACATTTTATACGGTAGCACACATTAAATTTACGTATTACACAAATTAAAGGTAAATGAAACAAAGAACATATGTTATTGCAAGGTGCACATATACAAAGCTTAAGATATCCTACTACGTTCGGAACCGTGATTTTTGCAAAAGCGTATACATGAACAATATTTATGATATTTAGTGTCACTTAGATCAGGAAATGTATATAAAATTGTTTTAAAATAGTATTACAGTAAAAAATTATTTATAAACAATATTTTGACAAAAAATGAACATAGAATAACCCATTTTCTAAATATTCTCGTTTTATGTAAAATTCTTCTATTAAAATAATATTTTGCCTGTCTATAGCTCAGACCTTTGTACAGAGGCTCAACTAGAATTTTTGAAATATATAGCTTATAAGTGGATTTATCCATATTTTACTGCAACAGAGGGGAGAAATTTTAGAGAAAAAAGGCCGATCATTATTTTAATTGGTGGTAACTCTGAAAATAATGTGAATTTTTCAAAAATCCTAGTTCAGACTCTCTGGAGAAGTCTTTACTTTATATAAGCACACACACACAGAGAGAATGTTATTATTATAAAAGAATTTTTTATAAAAAGAGAACGTTTTGAAAAAGGTTATTCTAAGTTCATTTTTTGCCAAAATATTGTATTTAAGTAATATATTTTTTTTTGTCATAATGTCCTTAAGACAATTTTATACATGTATTCTAATTTAAGTGACACTAAATATCACGAAAATTATTCATTTATGCGCTTTTTTAAAATCATGGTTCCAAACGTAGTCGGATACCTTAATGTATAAAAAACGTACCCAGGACCTAACTAATCACTGCAAATCCAAGAAAAAAATAGAGAATAATCGAAAATAGAGGAAAGTCATTGGAACATGTGTATTTACCACACATCCCAAATATTTTACTGAGTATCCCCCATGCCAGTGCCGATATAAACTCATTTCGGGCCATGAGCGCAAAAGATTTACGGGTCCCCTTGGCTGTGGTAGATCGAAATTTATAATAACCAGAAAATCTGGCTAAGTCCAGCTTATCCGGGCCCCTGGGCGCCCACCCCAAGCACCCAATGGATAAACCGGTTCTGTGCCCAATGCTACAATGTTTTGTGAACGTCACATGATTTGATTCCCCTCAGGGGCTCACCTTCTTTAGGTGGGTACGGGTGTCACAATCCCGAGGTACCCTAGTGATCTTTTCCTTTTCCCAAGGGGTTTACTATCTTTGGTAAACACGGGTGTCACGACCCCGGGGTACCCTAGTGATCCTTCTCTATTTTCGACCCTCCATCTTGTCATCCAATTTCTCCTTTTCCCGTCCAGACCACAGACCTATGAATGTTTGGCGCAGTATAGCCAAAACTGACTCTTGCGCCATAAAACACCAAACTCACTCACTCACTCACATGATTTGATTATTTTTTTGTAGCTGACTTTATTAAAATGACAAATAAGTAACGATAAAATACAAGCTGAAATAAAATTAATCTATAAACTTTTGATGGAATTACACCACACTGTTGTTCACATTAAGTGCACCATAGATTAGAAAAATTTTGAAAGAATTTATTTAATATATAAATACAGTCAAACCTCTATATAACGAACCTCCATATTGCGAATTTTTCTATATAGCGAACTTTTTCTTTTTTCTTTTTTGTTCTTCCTTTTTTTTAAAGTATTTCTGAAAAAATTTCAATTTATTCTCTCTTTAACACATTTTATGGTGGTCATAAATCTTGAACTGCTTTTATTAGATCCTAACTCACCGAGAGCAATAGAGTTCTGGACGTTTCATCCAAGAAGTGAAATCTTCAACCCCATTGCCCAATTCACTAGAAACATCTTCGATATCCTCTTTCACCCTCAGAGGAGTTGTCCCGGGTTCTAATTATAAAATAATGAATGTTTAATATTACTTGTATACTTTAAATTGTAAAATTTCCTTAAAATTCATTAATTTTAGTATAAAATTATTTTTTAATATTGAAAATACAGTGAATTCTTTCAACATTCTTTATTGTTTTACTTACAGTTTTTCTTTCTTTCTTTCTTTTTTGATGGGCAAGATACATAAAATAAACATATATTTAATTTTAAAAAAAAAGTGTGAATAATTACTTTTTTTTAATATATAGTGTTTATAAAATTAAAATTTGTTTTATGTGTTTTATAAAGTCTATTAAAAGATGAACCTGTATATAACGAATTTTCCAAATAACGAACTTTTTTTCCGGGATTTAGCGATTTCGTTATATAGAGGTCCGATTGTATAATACAAAGTTATAATTTTTATTTAATTTTTGAGCGAAACTGTTCTTTGTTTTTGAAATTTTTTAGTGAACATGCATAAAAGTACAGCAAAAATTGAATCTGGAAGGTGTATATATTATACAGAATCTTTTCAATAAATTCTATGGATAAAAGTTTTTAAAAGAAGCAAACCACAAATATTAAACGTCTAAATTTTGATCGAGTGTTAGGGGTGATCGAAAACATTTTTTTTCAGAGTTTCAAAACCTAACTATGCGGAATAAATGCTCTCTGGTATATAGATAAAGAGAAAAATAAAAGGAAAAATTAAATTTTCCCTTATGTACTGCCACAAGGAGAATGAAACTTAGGTATTTTAACTTTATGGTAAAAAATAAAAGTAATTTATGTTAAAGATAACAGGTATTTTAATATTTTTAAAATTTAGGGAGGGAGGACACTTTTACTAAAAAATTACAAGGAAAAAACACACATAAGAAATCTTCATTATAGTCTTAATTATTTTTTAAATATAAAAGAACCTACTGTCAAAATTACAGAACTTGACAAAGCGTAACTGGAGAAAAAAAACTTTGATCGGACTAATTCAACAGTGCGGGGAGACTGAATGAGCCAAAATTAACCTCGCACTGTTCGGCTACGCGAGGGCTTTTGGCTACGGACCTCGTCATTTTGAACCGCATGACTTGGACGACACCCTCTCGTCTAACTACCACACCAACGAGAGGATGTTTCAACTCTCTCAACAAATTTAACATGCATTTAACTCTTTTGGAACGTCACACCTTTAAAGAATTTCTACTTTTATGAAATAAATTAAATAAAATCATTTTCTAGAGATATCAGAGTGCATTGTTTAAAGAAGCAGCTTTGTTAAATGTTTTGCACTTCCCTATTAAAGAGACCTTGGCGAAATCACTGGCGATAGATTAGGCTTGTTATGTACCACAATGTATGCATATAGTAGTATATCTACGTAAACACATTCAGTAAGGAGGGATTAATTTAACGACCAGATTTAAACTTGCCATAATAACGTCAAGGCCATTACATTAACAATAGTGATCTTATTGTTAACATGGCTCTATCCGAAATATTTAACTTGATCGCAATATTACAGTTTTTAGTTCTCTTAAATTTAGTGAAGAAAAATTATGTTTATAATTTTAAAAATTGTTTCTTCTTAAAATGTGCTTAACAGACCACTTAAATTTGTTTATATAGTACAAGTAATAATTTATTTTAATAAAAAAATATTTCACCTATATTTACAAACAGAAATACTGCAACTTTAAAATACAACAATGGAACATCGTACTGCAATACACCGTTAAGCATATGATTTAGAATTTTTCAATTGCTGGCAACATAAAATGGTAAAAGTAAAGTATTCGATAAATAATTAGTATTAATTAATAAAATAAATTATTAATAACAAATGTGACACAAAAAAACCAAGACTGGTCCAATAAATCATTGTGCGTATAGAACCAGTTCTCTGTAACATTATGCTGTAGTTCCCTTCAGCATTCACACACTTCAGCATTCGGAGCTGTCATTGCTGGTAACCGTTTTAGAACGTGGGTTTTGGAAGGCCTTTCACAGAAGATTCTTAGTTTTTGCCTCAGTTACTCAGTTACATCTTCACTGAGGTAAAATGGGTAAAAGTTTTCACTGAAGAGAAATAAAAAAAACAGTCGCATGAAGCCAAATCAGGTGAAAAAGAAGGATGCTCCCTCACGCTAATGTTTTTGATGGTCAGAAACTGCTTAACAGGTTGGCTTTGGGAGCGGATGCATTATCTTGGTGCAACAGCTACCCATCACTCGTCAATTCTGGTCTTTTTTCCCCCTAATTTTTACACGGTCTCTTTAGTACTTCAATGCAGTAGTGTTGATTAACAGTCTGACTGCGGATTTGTGGGGGAACCCACTCATATCAGGATTTCTGGCAATGTTTTGGTCTGTAATCACTGACCTTGGGCGTCCAGCAGGTTCATCACCTTTCACACTGTCCCTACCCCCTGAAAACCACTTATGCCCTTCAAACACATGTACACGAGACAAAGTTTCATCTCCATAAGCCTTGGTTAACATTGGAAATGTTTTCGTGACTGATTTCTTAATTTCATAAGAAACTTGATGTTGATTCGGCATTTTCCCACCAGAATGCAGTTGCACAAGTTCACTCAATGACGCAGTGCTTCCATCTGGCGTGATTGATTAAGGCGAAACTGGCAACATGGATAGAGGAGATGCGTGGGATGACGTCACCAAAACAGTCTTTGCCAACTCTGCATTTTTCAAGTTATACATTAAATCTCGTTTTTTTGTGTCACTTTGAGTGATTTTTTTTGTGCTTAATTAAATTACCAGAAATATTGTATACATAGTATATTACTATATACACAGAATTATACTCAATCGAAAAAAAATGAAGGGTGATAAGGGAGAGTCCGGAATTCCTGGACCTCCCCTTCTATGCGCTGCTGTAAATGATTATATGTGATAAAGAAACGATTAAAAGTGGTCAAAATACAATTTACAGTAGCGATTAAGAATACAGAGGTTAGTCTGTCATTTAAACAGTTTAGCTGTGATTGTCGAGTATACTCGTCAAGGAGAAATTGCAGGATTTTAAGCTATGACGAGTATACTCGTTATGTGTAAAAAATAAAGAACATTGGTTATTTACATAGTAATTTTTGACAAAAACAAAACATATTCTCAAATTTCAAGATGTTTAGAAAATTTTGAGGTCAGGCTAAAGAAAAACAAATAAATAAAAAAAAAATATGAACAAATTAAGATGAAATGTGCCCCCTTATGTAGCGCCTGTGAAACAACGTTATAAGTTCGCATAACAAATCTATTTATGTGCGATGAATTGTTTTGTGTGTGTGTGTGTGTTAGATTAATAGGGGCAAAGGAAGAAGTCAGAAAATTGATTTTTACTATTTCTCGCGTTTTCAAGTAATATGTATGCAATATAAATTTATGTTAACCATATAAATAAGTATTAGTAATAAAATTGCCAATATTATATAAAATAAACCCATCTTTTGATCCAATGTTTTAACAGCCACTCTTACTCTGTGATTGACCAGAATACTCGTCATTGTTCGATTTCCGTGACACACATAGAAGCCCGCTTTCAAACGGGGGCGCCACAATTAACTAGTTAATATCATATGGCTCATGTCAATACTATCAAAACTAGGTCAACTTTTAGTTTTCTGTTTTGTTTGGTCTTAAGGTATCCGACTACGTTCGGAACCGTGATTTTAAAAAAGCGCATAAATGGATAATTTTCATGATATTTAGTGTCACTTAGATTAGAATACATGCATAAAACTGTTTTAAGGACATTTTGACAAAAAATTTATTTAAATACAATATTTCGGCAAAAAATTAACTTAGAATAATTTTTTTTCCAAATGTTCTCCTTTTGTGAAAAATGCTTCTATTATAATAATATTTTGCCTGTCTATAGCTCAGACCTCTGTACAGAGGCTCAACTAGAATTTTTGAAATATATAACTTAGAAGTGGGTTTATCCATATTTTACGACAACAGAGGGAGCAATTTTAAGAAAAAACGCCAATAATTATTTAAATTGGTGGTAACTCTGAAATTAATGTGAATTTTTCAAAAATTCTAGTTGAGCCTCTGTAAAGAGGTCTGAGCTATATACAGGCAAAATATTTTTATAATAGAAGCATTTTTCATAAAAGGAGAACATTTGGAAAAAAGATTATTCTAAGTTAATTTTTAGCCAAAATATTGTATTTAAATAATTTTTGTCAAAATGTCCTTAAAACAATTTTATGCATGTATTCTAATCTAAGTGACACTAAATATCATGACAATTATCCCTTTACGCGCTTTTTTAAAATCACGGTTCCGAACGTAGTCGGATACCTTAATATTTCTGCAGTTCAAGAAAAAATATGTACGTTTTTTTAAAAAAATTTTCGGTTGAGTAACTCAAAATTTATCCAGGATTTTTTTTAAAAAAAATTCGAGAAACAATAAGATTATAAAAAAGAATGAGTTAAGGAATATTTTTTTAAGGACTCGATGGAATTTTACATACAAGTGCAAGCCATCCTTTTCTACGCTGCATTATTTGAGACGAGAGAAGCATTAATATGTCATCAAAATCTCTCCGTGTCTTGCTATGTAGATAAGGTCCAAATTAATGCAGCCTCCCCCCCAAGAGGTTCTCCTGTCCCTTTCCAAAGTCTAAAACCGTTATCTATGCACTATATTCCCTCTTTCCAGAAACTAGCACTCGTGTCATCAGGACGATATGCCCTTGAATAAGGTCAGTAATCTTGTGGGAGGCCCAAAAGCAATTTCTCTTCGCCGCCTCATCATAAACAAAAGTGGCCAACGCTCCTCGTTAGTACGGATCAAAGTTTACATTCTTGTCAGTCTGTGTTGAAAATATAATATAGATTGTGAACTAACCAAAGTTATAAAAGAGGGTGCAATGATTCAAATGATTCTAAGTTTAGTTGCTAAACTTACAACTCAGCAAGAGTTTCAAATACCGTGTCTTCGCACAAAGAGACTAAAATCTTTGGTGAGTCCATTGATTTGTATATCTACTAGACTGCTTTCAATAATTACTAAGGTTTCTCCAACAGACACTTTCAGTAGAATTTTTCTCAATCATTTTCTTTTTCTTAAATGCAGAAATACATTAAAAAAATACTAATTTTTAAAAAAAATGAATCTTAGTGCTTTTTTATTCGACATTTCTTTTGTCGTAGAATGAGAATGTTACTTTAAACTACAATAAAATGTCACGTTTTGTTTTTTGAAATGATATTCATTGTAAAATTTTTTTGGGGAAAATCAAGAAAAAGTTATCCTTATCATAAAGCGCATATTAATTTAAGAGTAAAAATGAGCAACGCTTATCGATGTTTTGTGCGCGTGACTGCCTGTTTCTTGAAATTAAACAATATTAATCCGCAGTAGAGTAATAACTTATGATTAAAACCTCTGCAGATATTCTTTATTTGTTTGTTAATTAGTTTTGATATTTTTCACTATCGAGTTATGTGCATGTATTCTTAGGGACAACTCATGTAATGCTATTTAACACACAATATTAAAATATTACTATATAAAAAAATTAAAACTTTCAAACGTATCATTCAATTGATGTTGCTTTCTTGTTTTTTTTAATATTTCTACTTTATATAATAGTTACATATTACTCTCATTTTTAAAAAAAAGTATTCGTTTTCGAAGAAATGTAAGTCGTATAAAGTGTTACATCATTGTTCTTAAAAAAAGAAAGCAAACGCTGGATAAAATTGCAATTTGTGCTCCTACTTTTAATCGCATATTATAAACTCTAGTCAGTAGTAGCTAGTCATCCATTAGCTTATTCATTTCGGCTTTTTAACTGGAAATTTATAAGATAAATATGTGAAGAATATATATATATATATATATATATATATATATATATTGACTATTTTTTTATACTAATAATTGCTCAAAATTCTCACACAGTGCTTCTAGTTTTTAATGCAAAATACTGAATTCCTTGCTTAATTTTCAGATAAATTTCCAAACTTCCATTACATATCATTAAAAGGACATTTTTTCTTGACTGAATATTTTTCATAAGTTTGATATTTTTTGTTAAATATTTGAATATTCTCTTCCTAATCACACGATTTTTCCAAAATGATTCATTAATAGGATGAACGATCACTTTTTCCATAAGTATTCGTATTATCTCAAGACTATTTTTTTTAAAAAAATAAAGTTATTTATTTATTTTTAAAAATGCTGAAGAAAAGCGAGTAAGAGTTATTTTTTAAGGATATAAATTTAAATGAAATACGAAACCCAACGAAGAAAAATTAACTAAAAAAGTCTTCAATTACAATAAGTGGAAGTGTTTATTGGAAGTGTTTATTAATGTCTTGTGATTTCGAAAATTTTAGTTTGAATTCATAAACAATTTTTGGCCTGAAATCTAGGCAGAAACGATTTATATTCTTAGAAAAGAACTATGTTAGTTTCAATTTTTAGAGAGAACATTTAATATAAAATCATAACAAAAAATAAAATGAATCTGTCTCGTTTGAAGAATTGAAGATCCATAAGAGCCCTTTCAATTTATCATTAAAATTAAATTGTCAGCAAAGGTTTTGAATATTCAAAAGTATAAAAAATGTTTTTTAAATGTATCGAAACATTTTTATATTTAACATTCTTTTATATCGTTTTATGCTCTCTACTGTGTGTATTCATAAATTACAAGGACCCATAAAATGAAATATAATTTTGCCAATACTACAATTTTATAGTATTTTTGCAGCTGAACTTTAAATCGACTACGAAATTATTTTCTGTTTTTATCTATTTAACTGTTCAATATTTGCGAAATATGTTTTATTATTCTGAAATAGTCTTGGTCTATTATAACTAACTGTAACTTAGAAACAGTGTATAGTAACAGTATTTGATGTTATTGTTTGATACTATATGAATTCCATATATACTTCATAAACAATATAAGATGCTATATGAAACATATTTGATGTTAATTACTTGTAATGTAATTTTGAGGCGACATGGTACCGTTTAAACATTTTTTTTCTATTTCTAATACTTGAAACTAGGATTTAGTTTCATTTTGGTAAGCTAATACATGAATACCTCGACTTACGCTATTTTAAATCTCACCAATTCGTCTTTTTTTATTTCAGTTCCTACTATTAGCTCACACTCTCTCTATATTTATTAATTTATTTATTTATCTTGGTGGAATTTTTAATCGTTAGTAAAATACATTTTAAAGCGCTCCATTGAGCTGAAATTTTATATACATGATTATTTTGGATGACAATACAATAATTTAATTATAATTAATAAAAATTAATTGATTAAAACTAATTATAAAGAATTTTAAATAAACAGCCATGTTGCGACTTGTTAAAACTGAAAGGTTTTCTCACGTTTTAAGCATTCGGTTTTGAAATAAAACACGTTTTTTAATGAATACGATACTTTAATGATAATGAATAAAAAAATTAACACTTAATGTTGATTCTGTCAGATTTCATCATATTTATATTAATTGTAACTATTTAAAAAAGTAGCTAAAACAAAATTTCTTTTGTTGATCTAGGAAAATTGACTTAATTTTTTTTATATTACTTGTTTTTAATCATTAAAACTCAGGGAAAAAAGTTTTCGATCTTTCCAAGAAAATAAATTCAGAAGTGGGTAGTGATGACGTTTAAGAACTGCTGGTTTCTCTCACAATCGGGAGTCGCAGTGGCGTAACGAAGAACATTAGGGCGCCCCTGCAAAATCAGGTTTTGGGTCCCAAGACTTGGCGTCAATCAGAATTTGGGCCCCTAGAACCCTTGACCCGCACGATGCCGGGGAGTACGTTACGCCACTGTGGAGAGCTGATAATTAATGAACTCATAGAAATGCATAAGAGCAAGACATTGAAGAACTTGAGTTTGTAGAACCAGTTCAATCAGAAGATCGAATGACGCGATTGGTAATTTGATAGGCCTCAGTTTAATAGAAAAAGGGTTACTTCTCCGACGAGGAGCGTACTTTTTGAACAAAACAAGAAATAAAAAAAATTATCAACATTCTACGAGGAAATTTTCCGGGGGAGGAAAAAATCTTTGAATCGACAGACTACTTGTTAGATTTTAAGAAACCTTCTACTTCAAAAGGACTTAGGTTTGCGGTTTTGTATTTGTGTTAGCTATGTAAACATTTTATTAAACGTTTTTTTCTAAATTAGTATTTTCTTTTGTCTCCGGCCCCAACTAGGAATATTTATTTTATTATAGTAATAATATTTTTTTCAATATTTTTTTCAATTCCTACTATTAGTTTACACTCTCCCGATATATATAGGGAGAGTGTAGTGGATGACACTTAATGTTAATACAGTTTTTTCAAATATTGATTCATTAATTTTTTAATCAATGAATAAATAGTAAAAAACAAAAATAATAGTCCAACACCATATATGAAAAGGAAAATCGCTCCTTGTGTTCTTGCAGCGCAATGGATAGGAGTTGCACTTCTAATACAATGGTCATGGGTTCGAATCCTGAGATGGCCGATTTTCTGGAATGAGATTTCTTTTTACCATACTATTTTATTGGAATAATTAAATTTGATGAATTAATAAATAGTAACAAACAAAAATTATAGTCCAACACCCTATATAGAAAGGAAAATGGAAAATTGCAAGGAAAACCACGCTTTCTATTTTGCCACTTAATATTATGATTCTTCCTTATGTATATACATATTTATATTAATTGTAATTCTTTAATAAAAGAGAAACTAAAATGAAATTTTTTATTATTGACTTAAGTAGGAATTGACTTAAAATTTTTTATATTACTTGTTTGTTGTATTTTTAATTTTTGTATTTCATATTTTTATTTTTGAGTAAAAAACTTGAAATTAATTTACTTCTACATTTCTACGTTTTATTGGAACGAAATTTCAGCTATCGTAGAATTTTACACTTTAAGACTGCCCAAATTTGCAAAATATTTGCTTGAACAGAAGTTATCATTTGCTTTTTTAAATCTTTCTTGATATATTTTTTGCTGATTTGTTCTGAGGCAATCCAGTCGATGTAAACATTAGACTCTGTGACAGTTCTTGCGAGATTATCCGCCTGTTCATTCCACAAAATATTTGAGTGTCCCGAAGTCTAAAGTAGAATCATCTGGTTATTATAATACGATAGAATGAATATCTTACTAGCTAACTTATGGATAACATTATGTGACTTGATCGAGTAATTTTGAAGAGTAGAGAGAACAGAGAGGCTATCAGATAAAATTAGCAGATTCTTGTTTGTAACAGACAGATAATCTAAAGCTTAGCATATAGCCAGAGCTTTAGCACTAAAAATAGCGTTATTGTGATTGATTCTATAAGCAAAAGAGAAATTTTCCCCGTAATACATGCAATAGTGAACAGGACTTAAAATTTCGCTACACATGATACGGTTATAGTATCTCTCGGGTAGTCGTTTATAAAGGATACATTTTTAGCACATTTGGTTTTAACCTTAAATTCAAAGTAAAAAAGATTAGCTAGTATCTTAGTCAGTGAGAATTATTTAATTTTATTAATTTAGATTTAGATGCATGTTTTTGTAGACATGCTTAAATGTAAGTAAATTTTAAAATACTCGGAGAAGTTTGGATACAATCATAAAAACACAACTTATAAATGATTTAATACTTACAACACTTTAGTTTTTAAAAATATTGCTTAAGAATATCAACAAAAATAATTATTCTGAGTTTGAACGCAAGCGATTAAGTATACTTAAAAAGCTCTTGAAGAACAAAAAGAAAACTTGTAATAGTAATAATATTTTTGTATCTATGTATGTAAAGAAAATTATAAATGTGTATGCAAAATGGATTCAAGTTCCCTATGAAGTTTGTATAACCTCAAGTACTTAAAAAAACTTAACCAAGTCATTAAAAAATAGAATTTCATTTGTACATAATAGCTTTATTTGGTAATACTTTTTAATTTTTACAAAAATATAATAAAAGAATATTAAAACATTTTTCATATTTATTAGCTATTAGACTGTGAATATTCTATCGATTAGTATCACGAGTTTCTTGAAATAATTTTATAATCATTAGTACAATGTTTTACAAAACTAATAGTTTCTGATGGAAAATGCATCTTTTTTTTCATTTGTGGGGAAAAACATTTACAATGTAGGATAGAGAACAGCTTATCGACATATCAACGGATTCCACGCTAAAATCTCAATTTAAGCAAGAACAACTCCTAAATTTTAGACTGCAAATTCACAGGATTTCTCACACAGCTATAAACAATTTAATGCCATTCAGAACAATATATTGAGGTAAGAAATATATCTTAATGTGAGTGGCTACAAAAAAATATGAAATAAATTAAAAGCAGAACATGAAATGCGATTGCATATAATTCAGTCTTCTTTCCTAGTCTTTGACAGTTTGTGTAAAAAAATAAAAATATCTCAGTTACTAAATGTAATGCATGAGTGGGAGATACTTGGGTCACAAACTAATATTACACGCGCGATTGGTACATTATATTAAAATTACGTTAACATTTTTTTATTAACGAATACAATACTTTTTAAAATAATACATTAAGTATCTATAACTTATTAATCTACATCTCTCCCTCTCTCCTCTTGAAATATTATTTAAAAATATACTCTTTTAAGTGTGGTGTGTTTGTGGAATGGGGTTCCTCACCCATAACACCTTAAGATATCCGACTACTTGCGACAACTTTTTTTTAAAAAAATGGAGATATGGAGATTTTTTGTGGTTTGTGACGGGCTCACGGGTCTTTTCATTAACATGCATGTCCTTTGGATTTTTTGGGGCCAGAATTAATGGCAACTCTTTTCCAACCAAACCCAAGAAGTGAAGCGTGAAGGAAAGATGCAAATTAGGAAGCTTTTAAATATCAGAAGTTAGAGTAAGCGAGGTGGCAATTTGGGAAATGTTATGGTAGTGTGTAATTCATTTGTGAAGTGACAGCCAACAGAGGAATTCCGTGACATAGAGCCATTAGGTCAAGATGCATACCATTGCACTCCAGTAAATACGCAACTTCCAGTAGGATTGGATCGGTCGTTCGAAATTAAGGTAGGAGTGACTATTTAACATTAGGATCTGTGATAGTATTGGAATTGAGTTTAGGCGAGTTAGTTATTGATAGTGGTCCGGGTTACGTTATTTCGATGTTATATATTGTGTGTTTATCCACCGTAGATTCTCTCCCATATATTATTATAATCAAATCTGTTAGAGGTTTAAGTTTAAGGTCTTAATAAAGTCATATTGAGATCATGGAAACTTCTAGTTCTTCATTTATTCCTACACCTCTAGCTCACGCTGATAATCAAGGAGAAGGGCACCCGAGAGGGGCACCCTTACAGGTTTTTAGAAAATAAGTTATTACTACTCAATAAAATTAAATAAACTATTACTACTAAAATGGAAAAAAAGGGCCAAAATTGACAAAAAATTGCATAAACGGGGCCGCTCTGTACAAATAGTAAATGAACAAATTCTCAATTTTTCAATTTTGATGTATTACTTTGCTATTCCTTTTTGAAATGACAGTCAGGATAAGAAATATTTTAATTTTTACAAAAACTAGAGCACTTTATCTTAGTGATTATATGAAATTGCTTAAAAAAACAGTGATTATATTCATATAGAGAACAGTAAATTTTGTAATAAAACAGTGATTGATAAATTTGAAGGCTGAAATACTTCTACTGTTGTACAGAACATATACAAAAAATTTCAGCAAATTATTTTAAAAACTTTTTGAACAATCGCTGTTCCCGTTTGAGCTTTTCGTAAAAAATACATTTCGAGTAAAACGCAATTTAATGTTTGACATCTTATGTAAAGTTATGCAACTGCTTTTACTAAAACTCTTTTTAGTTTTTGTTCTAGTGAATGAAAAATAAAACACTTGGTATTTTTATAAAGCTAATAAGATGTCCTTCAAAATAAAATCATAAAAAAATTTGTCAATTTTTAAAAAAAATCATGATTTTAGGGTAAACGGATACTTTAAGATACCTTTCGTGTCGATAAAGTTTGAAGACCGCTGCTTTATATGAATATGGAATTGTTTTAATATAAAGGTAGAATCTTACTTAGCGTTACAGTATGTAATATATTTTATATCGGAAAAAGAGGAAAGATTAATTCAGAAATTTTAATGTTATAAAATTCCATTATTGTTCTTAAAATTAATTTAAAAAGTCTCCAATTAATCTTAGAACATTTTTTATCTGAAAAAAGTTATAATTTTGTCCTATTTTCACTACGTGAAAAGAGTTTTTTCCAAAATATTTTACACCATATTGGGTTTAATTTAGGTCTATAAAAAATAAATTTTAGTTTAATACTATTTTCTTTTATTACAAGAAAATGAGAATTTACAAAATTTATTATTTTTACAAAAAATATTCTCATTCGTACTTTAATTTAAAAGTTCAAAACTACAGTATTTGTTATTTCCTAATTTTTTCAAACGGTTATTAGTTATTGAAAATATTTCTTAATACTTTTAAAAATGACATTTACAGAAATTTTTATACAGTTGTTACGATAAAGCAGAGAAATTATTCAACTTTCATACTTTAACAAAAATAGAAATACAAATTTTTGTTAATTTCCGAAGCTTCTTTCATCAAACGGTTTATAATTCAAGAGAAAATATTTCCTTAATACTGTTTTAAAACCCTTTTAAAAGGAATTTGAAAATTGGATTTTTATCGACTTATTACTAAAAGACAGAGCAAAATTATTCGAAAATTTCCTTCCTCAAAGCAAAAATAGGATCATTCTTCTGTTGAATGTTCGAAGGTCTGACGCAAGACATTTAAAATAGAAAGAAAAAAAATATGTATTTTATGACACTTTTCACTGCGATAACATTCAAAACACCTTTTAAATGTAGAGTGATTGAAAAATGTGGCATTTCCTCTTCGACATTATTAACCTGTAAAGGTTGACTGGAGCTGACGTCTTCGGTTCAAAGTAGTTTCATACCTGCGTATATATAGTTTGCAACATTCCAAGTTTGAAAAAATATTTGCTCGAAAAAAAAATAAAATAATGCACTGATATGAAAGGAAATACTCAGCATCTCCATTGAGATAAAAAACTGAATAGAAAATATCCGAGATAGAAAAAGCCACCTGTTTTCTCAGAACTCGTCAGTTTTGTAAACAACGCTTGATTGATTCGACTAATTCTGATTAAAAAGATTACTGACTTTTGTTACATATTCTCCTTTATTCAGAGATGAAAGTTAATGGTGTTCGTGTGTTGAGAAAACAGGACTAGCTCATGCTTTTAATTTCAATGTCATGCCATTAGGGATTGCAATACGGACCAAAAGCTCAAGACCGGTATTCGGTACTTTTTAGATCTTATACCAGAATACCGGTTTTATAACGGACATTTTAGAGAAAGAAAGAAAGCACACGTGTTCCTTTGTTTTATACTTGCCAGTTTTATTAGAGTGTAAATATCACAAAAAATAATTTGTAGTTTATAAATTATAACAGTACATAAAGAATCACACAAAAAAGCAAAGGAACATACTCTATTTGTTTAAATCACAAAAAAGTGTAAATATCACGATTTAGTCTGGGGACTATTACAAATTTTTGAAATGTGATCTTATAAAACATAATGCATCAATTGTACTTTCATTAAGCCTGGAACGTAATTTTGTGCAAAAATTACGAGCTGTCGAAAACGCTCTTTCGGCATCTATGCTAGTTGGTGATACTGTTAGCACAATGCGCGATATACTTTTTCCAAGTATTTACCTCTAAATCCCTCATCTTCAAATAAATCGATTTCTCGTCGGAGGGTTTTCGCGATATAGCTGATTTCTCTGTATTGTATTTTGGTTTGTTGAAATTTTTTTAGTTATCGCGCGCTAATTCTAATTTTTGTTGAAGAGACAATTCCTTTTCACTATCGACAGTAGTGTCATCATCATCTTTGATACTGTGCCGAATTCTTCTGCATGTGGATAGGTTTGTGGGTGAAAACTTTTAATACAATTTACTCTGAACTTGATCATATTTAAATTGGTTAGTCTCCTTTCTTTTTCACTTTCATTTTTAAAATCATCATAATTACGTAAATACAGTAAGACATTTTCTCTTTCGGAATGCCTTTCTTCAGTGCGATTTTTCAATGTAATATATAATTCTTCAGATAGTGATGTGGACTGTTCTTTCAGTGACTACAGCATGAAATTATTAGCTGTTATTAAATCAGAATCTATCAGACACAATGCCTCAACAGCCAGTTTTATTGGAAGCAGAGCTGATACAGTTCAGAATATTAAGTCGAATTCACTATCAGAAAAGTTAATTTGCAGGTTTAAGTCAATCAATGCTTTTTGGATTAGATTTTTCAGTTTCAAAAAATCATTCCATCATTAAAAGTAAACTGTTCCAACTTGTTTTAGAATTCAATATTAACATATGTTATGTTTTACAGTTAGTGTATATTTTTCTAGTAAATACCGAAAAAACGGTATTTAAACTTGTAAATACCGGTATTACAAAATTGCACAAATGGCTCAAAATACCGGTATTCGGTATCCCGGTATATCGGTATTCCAATCCCTATATGCCTTTTAAGTCCAGTTGACGTGTTATAGACTCTTCCCATTATCCAAAATACACTCTGTCACAAAAAAAAATGCACTTAAAATGAAACGAGGTACTATCTCAAAACGTAACATGTATGTAGTGTACGAAGAGATAAAAGCAAAGAGAGGATTACAAAACCAGAAGAATTGATTGTTTTATCAAGAAGATATGGCATGAAAAAGGTTACAAATCAATAGGCATTCCAGCCCTGGCAAGCCAATACACGACCTGGCATCGAATCAATGAAGTCACCGATTACCTCCTGTTGAAAATCATGCCAAAGAGCAGTTTTTCACAAGTTTTCCGGGACAGATGCAGGTGCTTTCCAAGCACGTCCCGGACGTTCGCTATTGGTGAGGGGTCTGGTGATCTGGCAGGCCATGGTAGCATGTCAAATCCTTGAATACATTGTTGGGAAAGTCGTGCAGTATGTAGAAGAGCGTTGTCTTGCCGATAAATAGCACCTGTTCGATTTGATAGCATAGGTTATATAACTGGCATTAAAATAATCTCCACCACGTAACTGCGTGCCATCGAAGTCGTTGAAGGAAGACTAGATGTGACCGAGTGTCCCAACAAATCATTCTTCCCACTGTCACACACACACACTTTGTGTTATCACCGTATGCCTTTTGATAATATTGCCGGATCTGACCGGTGTCCTGGCCGTCTTCCACGCACATAGGCACTGGTCATCAGCATTGAAACTGAATCAGGATTCATGCTGAAGATCACACGCCTCCAGTTGTCACACACCAGCTTACCCGTAGTCGGTTGAAAATCCATTCGACACTGCCCATGATGTGGAGTAAGTTGTAATGGTCTTAATGGTCGTCAGCTTATTTGAATTCCTAATTTCGGTTCGGTTTTTTTCGAATTCCTAATGTTTGTTGCAAGGGCAGTAACAGAAATGAAATTCTTATAACTGAAAACTGTCTACGTCTAGAATTAAGATTGTGACTATAAGCAAGCTGTTGGTTTCAGGCACTTCATGTAATATTTCACACATCGAAAGTAAACCGTTCAGTTTCGAATAATCCTGCTGTTACTTTGCGCTTTTATTGTCAAAGAAAATGGTTTCAAACTCTTGAGTTTGAAATTTTATTCTTTGTTTTGTCGAGTAATAGGTTAAAAATTATTTTACAAATTAAAAATTCATTTAAAATTTCTATAAATTTAATTGAAGCTAACTTAAAATTAAGTGTGTGTTAAGGTAATAGATGGCGTTGTTTCAACAATGGTGGGGAGTAATTGTGTTCCCGATAGTGCGGGAGAGTTATGTGTATGACAGGAGAAAGAGAGAAGCGTGAGAGTAAAGTATGTGTGTGTTTTAGGGTAGTTTAATTAGAGGTATAAGGTGTGATGTAGTTAGTAGTCACAAATATAAAGTTATTTGTAATCAAAGAGTGGTAGTTGACTTTAGATAGTAGCGTTATTCTATTGCCGTTTGCTTAATAAGTTTTCCATGTTCCTATTCATACTTTATGTGTTAAATACCACATTTTACATGGGAAATATTCCAAATTCTATTTCAATTTAGCGTATAAAAATTCTGTTTATCATACTTGACTTTCTTTTGAATCTGGCTCGAATCCCGTTGAATCTCTTTGCCTCCAAACTACCAACAAATTTATAAACCTGCAGCATTTACGCTGTAACGTTTTCACCCCGACAGCTGAAAAATTGGCTTCCTTATATAGACATCATGACACAGTTTACAACCACACGTGCACCTCTAAATAATGCAAGGTCTTTTCATCTGACTTCGCCCCGTCAACCGATAGCCGTGAGAAAAACATCACTCCGCCCACGAGCCGAGTGTAATTCTTAGGTGTAAGAGAAGCTACCACCCCACCTCAAGACAGAGGGAGAATCCGCTTTTAACACTGGAAAGTACGGTTGTGTTTACCTCCTCCCTCACAAATATCATATCCTACAGTCCTGAAAAAATCCATAGTATGAATAACTTTTATTTAATGTGAATACTGTAATTAATAGCTGTGACGTAAATAAAACAATTATTTAATTTCTTAACTCTCACGCTACCATTCATTTTCACAAGCCTCACAGCACTATGTTTTTAATTAAAGAACTAACGAAGCATGTTTGTGTAGGTTTTGCCTTCTTCAAAAATTTGAAATTAATTCAACACATGAGAAAAATTTCCTTTCTTAGTTATAAATTTACAAGCTTCCCTGCAATTTAAAGCAAGCTTAGAAGCGGAGAGAACACAATAATATGCTATTTGTTGTTCATATAATGAAACAAATTTTACGACTACAAGTACCAGGTGTACAGTTTCAAGAATTTTCCACAAGCTGTAGCAACACTCCACTTTCATGTGATACATAAATGTTACGTAGTCCAAATAACTAAATCAATTTTCAAGCGCATAATCTCAAAACAGACATTTTTATTACGTATTAAAAATAAACGAAGAAAGTGCCACGCCATTTTTTTGAAGTCCTTTTCGGCTTAGATTTTACAGTTCTTCTTTGAATCAATAAATGTACATCACACAAGAGGAAGTCTTCCCCTCCCCCGTCAGTCATTAAAAGACCATAATTTAGAAGTATAATTTTATCATCCTGTTTTTATACGCTTCTAAATGCCGCGTCAGCATTTGTATCTTCTTTTTTTGATTACTATTTTGTATTTATTTCAAGAGTTGTTCCTAGATTTCGCTGGTTAAAGTTCGAGATTAAAAGGAATTGTTTGCGTAAGCCTCACTCTTACTAAGGAAAAAAATACTAGGTAAATTTATCTTTTACTTTAACACTTAAAATTACACATAGCATATAAAGTATTTAAAATATGTAATTATGTTAAGCATTTTCTGTCGTAAAGAAATTTAAAGTTTTTAATATTGGCAATGTTTTTTTGTTAAAATACTTAAGCAGCGGCGTAACGGAGAACAGTAGGGCTCCCCGCAAACTCAAATTTTGAGTCTCAGGCCCAAATATGTACTTAGCATGAGTTAAGCTTTGGACCCCCTAGAGTCCCTGATCCCCCACATTGCGGGGGTTGTGGGGGTGTACGTTATGCCACTGGTTTTAAGGCTACCAAGACATGATCGAAAAAATAAAATGCCAAAAATAAGACTGTTTACGAGACATATATGTTTAAAATTTTCGAATAGAGCTTAGATTGTTTCTGTGATCTTAACAAAGATATTTTAACCATTCTGTAGAAATACAAAAGTAATTTTTAGTTAAAGAAATTGTTATCATTTATATTATTTTGTTGTTTAATTTAAGTTGGACATAATTTTTGAGATCTCATAATATATGCCTATGTGTTTAGGTACCATTTTTTAAAAAAGTATCTTCTAAACAAGTAAAATATTTTTTGCACATAGTTAAAACAATACACAAAATATAGTGAACATCTTTTTTTAGTGAAATATTAAGATAGTTTCTTTTAAAAACATTATAAAACTTCTTGATTTTGAATTTTTTATATTTTTTTCCTCTTTTTTACACAAAATTTTTTTTTAAAAACTATGTACTTTGACTAAAAAAAGCCGGTTCACTACATGCACAGGTATTCTGTTTAGAGATATAAAAAAATTGGAACCATATAGTACAATAGTTTTTTTTTTTAAAGTGTACCTAAAAGCAAAAATATTATGCTTTGGAGAAAAAGTAAAAACACTAAACATTTGCAAAAGTTTGTTTACCAAGTTTTTCAATTACTTTTTTCATATTTTAAGGTTATTTTATCAACGAACATATAAGTGTTGTACATTTTGAGATTCAGGAAAATATTCACTATTTTTTAATACTAAAATTGAAAAATCGACTTTTTGAATGTGGATGTGATCTCTTGATTCCTTTATATATTGAAGAAAATGTACATCAGTTTGAAATACAGCGAAAAAGTAAACATATATTGCAAGATAGAAGTTACAGCAATAATAAGCAAATGTACTACCTTCAGATTAAGCCGAAAGGCTCAACGTGTCTTACGAACCTTACTAGCTGGGCCTTAAGCAGGGGAATTTGCTTAGCATTGTCATTTTGTTCCTATCTCTCTTACTTGCTATAATTCTAATGTAACGCGCAAAAAGAGAGCTTTTTGCTTTACATTAGAATTATTTTTCTTAAGTAATTAGGTGTAATATTATTTAAATTTTCATACATACTAAGTCTAAAATGCGGTTGAGTTAAAATTTTTATGTTGTCTACATGATGAAATCAATTTTTTTCAGCCAGTATACATTCATTATATATACGAGGGAATATATATCATAAAAAATTAAACTTTTTTTAGTGTAAACCTAATTTTTATTCGTTGTTTTTAAGACTTTTCTACTTAGTCACCATACGGAGCTTACATTTGATCCAGTGCTCTTTTTGAATTTTCGCCGTCACTGAAGAACTCAATAAGTAGCGTCGAAAAAATATTATGCTTCACATCTTAAATAATCTCTGGAAAATAACTAAATCTTCAGCCTTCAGAGTTTGTGAAAATCGACCCCTAAGGAGCGTTGCGAGTGCTCGAAGGGCGTTACAGAAAAATATTCCCGTTTTTAAAGTAATACACCTACAGACTTGCAATTTGGTAGGTATGTTCCTTTCATGGAGGAAGATCCCATACCAAAAGGATTTTGCGAAAATAGAACCACAAGGGGAGTTGCGGGCTGCTAAAAGGGCGCTACAGATAAATATTCCCGTTATTGAATTACACTGCTGGCCACCGTAAATGCAACACTAAGAAAACAAGATATAGCACAACAAAATTTATTTTGTAGATCACATATTGACCAAGTATCAAATGATTAAATTTATAGACTTCTGTTAAGTGAGGTTCCTGCCAGAATTAGTAGCCAGAGTAGCAACCATTGTTGGAGATCACCGCTGCCACACGCCTCGGCATTGATTCAAAGAGACTTTGGATGTGTTCTTGGGTTACAGCAGACCAAGCAGCTTCCACACGTTGCCAAAGTTGATCTGGTGTGGCAGCTGGGGGTGTAATCTGGGTCAATCGTGGAGCAACCATGGACCACATGGTTTCTATCGGCGAAAGATCCGGAGAGCGAGCCAGCCATGGTAGCAATTCAATCTGGTGATTGACGAAGATTCTTTGGACAATGCGTGCCACGTGTGGTCACGTATTATCCTGTTGAAATATGGCTGTGGCCAAGACCTGAAGGTGAGGAAGGACAACTGGCTCCAACACCTCGGAGATGTAGCGCTGGCTGTTTAAAGTACCGGCAATGAGTACTAGAGGCGTGTGAGAGAGTGATATCCAATACCGTCCCATACCATAATACCCGGCGCAGGACCAGTGTGGCGGTGCATAACGCAGCTTGTTCAGCATCCTCTCTCCACGGTGTCTCCAGACTCGAATCCGACCATCGTGGTGTTGCAGACAGATGCGTGACTCGTAAGTAAAGACAACATTCCATTCTGCCACCCACATCCTTCTTTCATCGCACCAATGGCGGCGGAGACATTTGTGGTTCTGCGTCAAGGGTAGACCAAGCAATGGACGTCTTGCGGACAGACCACTCTGCTGTAAACGGCATCGAATGGTACGCGCAGACATTGAATGATGCGTTACAGACTCAATGTGCTGTGCTATGGTTCGTGATGTGACTGAGCGATCCGTCACTGCCCTGCGCACAATTTGCCTGTCCTCACGTGAAATGGTGCACTGAGGTGGATGCGATAGACCACGTCGGTCCGTCGTACCCTCCTGCATCCAAAGGTCACATATCCGCATTACAGTTGTTTGGTTTCGTCAACGCGACTACCGATTTCCTGAAAGATAATCCACAATCTCGGTAGGCCACTATCCTTCCTCTGTCGAACTCGGATACTTGATCAAAAGCTGATTGCTGTTTTCTACGAGACATAACTGATCGTTTTTTGAAAAAACCACAAGAAAAACACAATTGCCGAACTTGAAATCGTTGAAATCTCCAAGCCTTAAATAGCGCTTTGAGGTGGCGCCACAGGCGCGCGTGATGTGTGTCTGCGCTGAAACTCTAATCATTTGCATATCTCACCTCCGCTAATGTATGTTGTAAATTTCATGTTATTTGCATGCTTCCTTCAGGGTGTCGCATTTATGGTGGCCAGCAGTGTATTACACATGCAGACTTGAAATTTGGTTGCTACGAGTTGGATAGTTCCTTTTAAGGAGTAGAAATCCCCTACAAATTTGTTTTACGAAATTGGCACCAAAAGGGGGAATTGCGAGAGCTTAAGGGGTGTTATAGATCAATATACTCTCGTATTTGAACTATTATACCTAACGCCTTTAAATTTGGTTGGCATGTTTCTTTCATGGAGTAAAGATCCGTTTCAAAAGAAGTTTGGCGAAAATCAACTCCAAAGTATTTTGCGGGGGCTTAAGGGGCGTTACAGATAAATATTTCCGTTTTCGAACTGCTAGACCTACAGTAATGGAATTGGGAATGCATGTTTCTTTTTTTGAATTGAAATCCAAAAAGAACAGATCTTATGAACATTAACTCTCAAAAGGGTTTAGGGGTCTATTGATTAAAAAGTTACGTTTTTGAACTATTAGATTTAGATTTGAAATTAAGCAAGTGTGTTTTAGTAGAGATTCCCTAAAATGGATTTTAGAGAAATCCATATTTGAATTATTGTGGTTAAAAACTTATTAAGAGGAAGTTTTAAAGTGATGATTGTGTCACTGAGATTAAATTAATATTAGATTAAATTGGATGATAGGTTAGATCAGTGCTTCTCAAAGTTTCAATATCCGTGACCCAATATTCAATCATATTTTCATCGCGCCCCCTCATACAATAATAATGCATTGAATTCAATAATGCTATACTTTGATGCTAAAACTACGATACGATCTTAGCCTCTTAATTGCCACCGGCGTGGCCACACAAAAGGAGGTCCTGGGGGTCGGACCCTAAAACCCTTGATTTTTTTCCCATTGGTTTATAATTCTAAGTATATAATACGAAATTTATAAAATATTTTGTTGTGTGATTAATTTTATTAATTAATGCTAATTATTTATTCAATAATTAGCCCGGCCCTTCCCCCCCTTGAAAAATTCCTGTGTGCGCTACTGGCTACCGGTGTATATAAACGTCTCGCTCAGTCAAAGCGTTAATTTCCCAGGACATATATATACGTCTTTCTGCAGGACGATCTTTTCTCTGCACTGCTATCCATAAAATTATTCAGAAGGCTTTGGAATGCAATAAAAGGACCTTGACAGTGTTTGCGAAGGATTTACTTATTTCAGATTATTTGCTTCTTTATTCCTTCCCCACATTTCTACATCGCAGACGCACCTCTACGTTGAAAACAGTTGGCACTGGGATAACTTTTAATCGGCAGTTAAGGGATTAATTATAAATCGTATACTACACACACAGATTATTAAGATAAGTGTTAATTTTTTTATGTAATTTTATGTACGGTAATCTCATGGGGTCACTGGTAATTATTAAACTTGTTCTTAGTATTATTAAATTAATTATAAAATATATTGTGTAGCACTGACACATTTATAAGTGTAATACATCAATGTAAATGTGTATTTCATTTTTTTTATATGTCGGAATATATTTTGTTTGCTTACTTTCAGTAAATTAATAATTTTTTTAAAGAGTCTTTTGTTTTTGACTTTTCAATATGCTCGCGCCCCCCTCGTAGAGTTGTCACGCCTCCCAAGGGGGCGCATCCCGCAGTTTGAGAAACGCTGGGTAAGATCCTTTATAAAGTAAGGATCGAGTTTTATAGTCTCCTAATCATTCGTGTTTTACCGTGTTTGTTCCACTTTCACTATTAACATCGAAACATTCTCTTACTATTATTAATTGGATTTGTGTTTTTTCATTGTGTGATAAATAAATAGATCGATTGGATCATGGCAAGTGTTTCTTTCCTACCTTTCACACATATCTAGGTGCCCAAAAGAGAGGTGTCAACATTTCACAAGATTTATAAGCATGTTTTTCAATACAATGGAACACTTAATACTAGGACTCAAATTCTCAATAATTTATATATATATATTCCCACAACAACAGGAAACACCCAGAGGAGCGGGTGGGTAATGGCTAGTGCATATATATATATCTTTATATATAAAAGTCTTCTGTGCGTGTGTATGTGACTAAACTCCTCCTAAACGGCTGGACCGATTTGGATGATACTTTTTTGCGTGGGCTCAATTGAATTAGAGAATGATTTAGATTCACAATTCGGTCCGATATCACAATTAGTTAAAAATGCCCTTAAATTATGTAAGGGCGCGTGATTGTTCATAAAAAAATCATGGGCAATATTCTTGAGGCCACTATTTTGAGCAGCAAACTTCAAGATGAAGTTGTACTTCTACATAATCCCAATGATTCTTTCAGACTCACTACCATTCAATTGTTTGAATTTCCAACTCGCTTGACATTTGCTGTTACCATTAATAAGTTAAAAGGTCAGACAATGACAATTTGTGGCTTAGATTTAGAAAACTCTTGTTTTCGACGCCAATTATATGTTGCATGTCCGAGGTTTGGCAAACCACCGCATTTGTTTGTTTATACTCCTCAAGGATTAACCAAAAACATTGTACATCCAATGGCATTACGATGAATTTATCTTTTGTGCATTAAAAAAATATACCTGTTATGAAAAAAGCTCGAATTTTATCTTTTTTACTCTTTAATCAAAACAATTTTAAGTTTCTATTCAGAATATAGGTTCTATATTCAACTTCGTTCATAGTAAATACATACTCACACGCAATCGATAGGTCGAATTGTAGTAACTGTACATGTGATGATGTCAGGTATTGTAATATCTTTCTTTATAAAAAATTTGGTCAAAACGGTCCAGATTGTTACAAATTATTCAAAAAAGTTTGCAAATTTCGGATTTAAGACGTGTGTACAGGACAACGTCTGTCAGGACTGCTAGTATATATATATATAATATATATATATATATATATATACAGATTTGATTGATTGTGTGTTCAGTAGCTTTGCACTTTGAACCTACAGCAGGGCTGATGGCGACGGACCTCGTAATTTTGAGTCGCAGTCAAGTGATGAACGCTACATAAGCTAATGTACATACTCTCCAAACTTTCACACCTACATTTCCGTGAAGATTTTGAATTTTGGTAAATTTAACGTGTATAAGTACCTTTACACGGTGGGGCCTTGGGAATTTCGGATTCAAACCCATTGCTAGCGTATTGTAGAGAGTGACACTCTAAAGCAAAACGAGGATTATTGGCGACGGACCTTGTAATGTTGAGCTTTGGTCAAATGAGGAGAACAACACCTGAGTTGGAATCCCCCTCCCTCTCTCCAAACAAATACACCACGCCACCGGGAGGAGTTAGAGCTCGACAGATTTAACGTGCAACAGCATCTTCTACACAGGGGGTTTTCATTGGCACCGGGACACAAGCTGGTGGCTGACAACCACAAGACAAGTTCGTAACCATAACTAGTTAACCGCGGTCTTCTGGTGTTTTGTGGAAATCAGAGAATAAGGCATCAGCTTTAGTATTGTTTTTCGCAGTGGCGTAGCATACACCTCCACAACCCCCACATTTCGGGAGGGGGGCGTGGTGTTCTAGGGAGCCCAAAGCCTGACTACCACTAAGTACGTATTTGGGCTTGGGACCCAGAGCCTGACTTTGCAGGGGAGGGGATGCCTAGTATTCTTCGTTACGCCACTGGTTTTACGTTACTTGATGTAATTGTTTAGTAAGTCCGAGTTGTGTCAAGTTACCAGAGCCTTTTTCAACAGCCGTCGTACAATTTTGTAGAGTGATTTTAATTACAACTTAAACGAGAAATTATCTTAATTTCTTAAATGATGAGAACAATGGAATATACTATTGTGAAACTTTCTAAAATTTAATTTATTACACAAAATATCACATTATTGAACAAGAGGAGGAAATAACAGAATGATGTGGGATAACCGAGATTGGGAAAAAGAGACAAAATCTTCTCTTAATTATAATCATCATTTAAATTTTTTTTTTCTTAAGCGTGCGATACCCATAAATGACGTCTGTGTATCAAAAGGTTAACACTTTAATATATGCTTTAATACTCATTAGGAAATATTTCCTTGTGTCTTCAAAAAATCATTACTAGTTTTTTTTCCCTTCAAGAGGATGAGGATGCGATTATATTTATCACAATGTAATTTTGACTTAAGACATAATTTTTTTCTCAGACGCTAAAAATTAGAAATATTTTTAATGACTATCTTATTTTCTTATAATGTATTCTAAAAGAGGATAGGATTTTAGAAGGGGAAAAAAAGAGATTATTTTTTCGTTTCCGTAAATTTCGTGAAAAATGATTTAATTCTACCTTTGAAATTAAAATAAGAATTTAGTAAAGTACAATGTATATGAGGGTGGGAAAAGATATATTATGTTCTATTATATATATATATATATATATTGTGTAAGAACTTATTACGTATAAAATTCTTGTGTTTTGTTTTTATCTAAATCATAATTACGAATACCTTATTCCGAAATGACAGATTCATTCGTGATTTCACTTTAAAAGGATTAGATTTTGAACTTGTGACAGATTTATTCGCGATTCCTAAAAAAAGAACATTTTAATAGCTTACTCGTGCCTTACTGAATGCTTTAAACTTTTCCTTTAAGATTACTTACATAATTCCTAAAAATAACTAACACTGCCCTTCATTTGAACACATATAATTTTTTCCAGTACATTTCCTCCTGTTTTTCCTTATTTTAAGGTAGAAAGGGATAATTCTATTTATTGTGTGTGTGGATTGGAGGAGACGCTGAATCTCTCCCCTGATGTTAAAATTACCTAAATAAAAGATTCGATTTATATGCAAACTCTCAGTTGCCATGGCAGCAATTAACAAAATGAATATATCTTTACATTGTATATATATATATATATATATATATATATATATATATATATATATATATATATATATAGTGGATGCATCAAGAAGGAGTTATCTTAAGGCTTTTATATTACGTCCACGTCAGACTGACCACATGACCGGAACATCTGGTCACGTACCTCAGCACCCAAGGTCACGTTTTCCAAGATGGGCAAAGTAGGCCTTGGCCTCATAGACTGTTGTGCCACTGAGTTTAGTTTACATCGCGCGATGTAAGTACAGATATCTCAAGTTTTAAACAGTTGATTTTTATTACTCTTTTTTTATACGCATTCCCCTTTGCACTTTTTACCACGGCTTTTCGAGGCATGTATCTACCTTGTAAAAAACAACTCAGGAATAGAAATAATTTAATGTTAATCGGTGTGTTTTACTATCACACGAAAACTCAGAGGTCATATTTTAAAGATATAATGCAAAAATACACAATATATATATATATATATGATGGATATTTTTATTTCATATGCATACAAAATGTAGCTCTTTTCTTTTCTTTTTTTAATTTCATCCTCTAAACCTAACACTTAATGTAAGGGTATTTATAACACTTCCTCTAATGTACAATTATATTTCGGATTCATTTGCATGTGTATGATTTGGCTTTATAAAAACCCTACTGAAATACATATCTATAAAAACAGCTGCTCTTAACATGAGTAGCAAAATCAATAGCACGACGCAAAACAGCTCCTTTTTTTTACAACGCTTTAGAATTTTCTCCATGAAAGTGGACATTCTACCTGCTATTTAATCGATATGCGTAGTACTTCCATTTGGTTATGAATAGAAACAGACGTACTTCGCGAAGGGCTTTTAATCGATACAGAACAGAAAGGGAATTCGAATCCATGGACTATGCAACAAAAGAAACAAGTTTTTCCTTTCTCTGTCTTCTTCCCATACGTCACTTGTCAATGTCAGGTCAATGTCATTTCTTTGATGAGATACATCAATCCATTTATTCCATCAAGGCGTCTTTGAAGAAGCATTCGTTTCGAGGTTAATGCGACTGGGATTTTTATAGATGCAAATATGCGCCTTCTTTCTTTAACAGGGATAAAGTATTCCGAAATATCAACCAGGAAAAATAGCCTGACGGTTTCAGTCTACTTTTGTGTGTGTGTGTGATGCACTTCTAAGTATATAATTTAAAACAGCTAAATTAATGGGAGGAACGACGGAACTACATAATTCTTTCTCCTTTACTTACTAACTACACCAGTGCTTCTCAAAGTTGCAATATTCGCGACCCAATATTCAATTATAATTTTCATCGACCCCTCTCCATACAATAACAATGTACTGAATTCAATAATATTATACTTTGACGCTAAAATTACGATATGACACTTTAACCTCTTGAGCACCCCCGTGTATATATAAATGTCTCGCAAGCCAAAGCGTTTATTTCTCCAGACGTATATATACGTCTTTCCGAAGTACGATCTTTTTTTGTGCACTGCTCTCCGTAAAATTATTCCGAAGACTTTGGAATTCAATAAAAGGACATTGTCAATGTTTGCGAAGGATTTACTTATTCCAGATTATTTGTGCTTCTTTATTCCTCCCCTCTCCCCCAAAACATCCCATACGCGTGCATACCTGGAAAACGGTTGGTGGAACGGTTGGAAGCGAATCGCGAAACTCTTGATCGGCAGTCAAGGTTTAATTATAACCTGAACAAAAATTATCAAGATAAGTGCTAATTTTTGTTTTAAATTGTATATATGACAAGCCTATGGGGTCACTGATAATTAATAAACTTTTTTTAAACTTAGTATTGTTAAATTAATTATAAAACACATTGTGTAGCACTGATATATTTTTATGTGTAATAAATCAGTGTAAATGTGTAGTTAATTTTTTATTATGTCAGAATGTATTATGTTTGTTTACTTTCAATAAATTAAAAATTTTTTTAAATAATCTTTTGTTTTCGACTTTTCAATGTGCTCGCACCCCCCTTGTAGACACCCTCAAAGAGTGCACGCCCCACAGTTTGAGAAATGCTGATCTATGCATTGATTGTTTGTTAACGACGTGCTCAAAAGCAACACAAAGGCTATAGGTTGCGGATCTCGTAATTTTGAACTATGACAAGGTAACGAGGAAGACTTCTGATCTGGCACCCGAATCTCCAGAATTCGGCGCCATGCTAACGTAAGGACTTAAACCTCGTTAAATTTAAAGTGCATCAGCTCCTCTAAAAGACGGATCGTCAGTGGCACTGAGTGCATATTAACATCCTACAAAACAACACGGGGGTCTATTGGCAACGGACCTCACAATTTAGATTTCGTTTTTTCCGACATGAGCCTTAATTGCCTTTTTCACAGTGAACATTTTAGCCGTATTTCCATTACATATCTTGACATATGATATAACAAGGCTTGCTTGTTCTATTGTTTCTATGCAATAGCTTTAGGTTTGTGCCCTATCAAATACAGAAAGTTAAAGCAGCATTTCGCATATTTGACTTTTTACTTTGGAAAAGATAAACATGTTGTTCAAGCAAGAAAAAAAAATTATCCGATGAGCTTAGAGAATATGTATCGACAGAACGCCAACGCCAAAACTGGTTTGTAAAATTTTGATCTGGCAATTTTGATGTTGAAGACGCACCACTATCTTGAAGGCCAATTGAAGCCAATGAAGACACAATAAAGACAATACATAATTCAATAAAATATCTATTTTTAAAATATTTATATTGAAATCGCGTTTTATTACAATTAAAAAAATGAAATTACTTTCCGAACAACCCGATAAAATGAAATGAATTAAATGTTTCATTGCAATAAAGATATCTAAAAGCTAATTCCACTCCATACCTTCGGCTTAAAAAAATTATATGAAATTTCTATTCTTAGAACAGGGAAAAATTTATTATCGTGATAAAAGAAAATACATCTTTTGGAAGAGAGATGTTCGAATGCAACTGTCTAACCCAATTCGGAAATTGATTCCAAGTAAATGAAACGCGGAAAGAAAAAAAGCTATGTGTAATGGAACAATGGAACGCTTTCTATTTATTTATTTCGTTCTAAAAATAAATCATTTGGGCTTCCATGAATTCCGCTGCATCCAGACATGCGGATTTATTAAATTTCACGGAAATCAGAAATTGTATTATTTCTCTGCAACTCAAAGCGCATGCGCAAATCGATTTTTTTCTTCTTCACGTCAGTTCTTTTCTTTAAACATATCAATGCTAAAAAGTATTCCTGTGAAGAAGCTGGATTTCGCTTTGCATTGATAGTCATTTCTAAAAAAAAGGAAAACAAAATTAAAATGTGATTTTAGTTAACATTTATATTAATTGTAAATTATTTGCATAAACTTATTATATTGTGAGGCAGAACTATGCAGCAAAAGATATTTAAAATATGGTGTATTTATTTTCTAGTAAAGATTTAACGCAGAAAATACCAGGTCTTCGAACCATAATTTTTTTCGTTTCGGTTTTCGTTCTGATTCGACTGAAAAAAAATATATATATATATCGGTTCAGTTCCAGTTTCCGTTCTATCAAAAATAACTATCAGTTCGGAATGAATAATTTTATTTTATGTATATTTTTATTTGCACTAAAAATATAATTCGATCATAAACAAAAAATGTAATTCTATCAAAATTTGGACGATTGTATTCTTTTTTTAATTGATACATTATTAATTAACCAGCGTGTACGATACGAGCGGTGAGCAGAGAACGGCGAACATTGGCATTATTATCCATTATCAAAAGAGCATTTGACAACCAGATTCATGACTCTGGTTTGTCTATCTATATATAAACAGTCTATACCAGCGATACTCAACCTGCGGCCCACCAAACCTTTTGAATTCACCCGGTCATGGCCCGTTGCTCTGAGAAATTCACTTATTTAAGAACACTGTTTTAAAAATTTGGTGGGGGAAATTCTTTGTCAAGAAATCTAGTGTATCAATTTTGCTTTTTGCTGTCGGTGTCATACGGGTACGAATTTATATTCTTTTCCCATTTGGAACAATTACGGTTAGTGATAACAGACATCAGAGGAGTAGAGACAATTTATATGGGTGGAACTAATTTTTAACAATCTTTCATATCTTGCAAGAGAAAAATATTCGAAGAAAATATATCGTTTCAAGACAATTGGGAGATTAACTATTTTGTAGTGAAAACAAACAAGTATTAGTTATTCTTTGATTTGTCACGAAAAAGTGCTGTATTTAAAAAATACTAATAAACAGGAATCATTCAATGACACTTTCCTTTGAAGATCTCTTGCAAGAAGTGATAAATAAGCTTTTTTGGATAATTTTTGCTACAACAAAGTGTTTTCATTCAACAAATAAATATGCTTTCTACAAGTAGTTTCACGCGAAACTGAAACAGAAAAGTACTCTAGTGAACATCAAATCAAGAAGCAATGTACAAGTAATGATGATAATTATTTGGTTGACATTAAATTAGAAAAATGTTGATAAGTTGGTTACAGTAACAAAATGATTGAGTTATATCGAACCGAAATAAGCCAATATTTTTTTCGGTTCTTTTTTTGGTTTTCGTCCCCGCCAAAATAACGGTTTTTTCCGGTTTTCCGTTCAGTTCCGGTTCGAAGCCCTGGAAAATAATATTGAAAAATAATTGATTCATTTTTGAACGATGAACAGTTCAGCAAGCGCACCACCGTAAATTTTACTCTCGACAAGTATGCTATGTCTATATACTTTTCCCTCAAACATAACTTAAACTGCCTGAAAAGAATTGAAATATTTCTCTATATCGCGGTTCCTGTCTTTTTACAATGAAATGAGTTTGTCCTATTTTCAAATTTAAATTTGCGTTCCTACTTTGATTTCATGAAGTATTCCGATTTATTCATAAATCTGATGTATGATCACTCTTTTAAATATATATATATATATATATTTTTCGTATTCGAGAGTAGTATTTCTTGATTATATAAAAATTTTATGTGAATTATACATTGAGTTATATTTTTTATCACAATTCAAAAGTACCAGGTGTCTGAAAAGTATTGCTACACTTTCAAATAATAATTACGAACAAATCAGAAAATATATTCACTTGTGGGTTTTTTTTTATGTTTCTCAAATAAAACATTATTTACAATTCTATATCAGTCTATACCAGATTTCTAGCAACGATCTATGACGCACTGCAGGATCAACACTCTGAATGGTCACTGTAATGGTCACTTTTCATTTCATCAGTGTCACTAATTGCAGATTGGTAGACAATGTTGTTCACGTATCCCTACAAGAATTCCAAAGATGTAAACGGCATCCAATGTTTCGAAGAACTTTTTCTTATTTCCAAACTCCAATGCAGTAGTACTCCATTTACGCTGTACATGTGTTGCAGATTTAAGTTCGATAAACCATGTTACAACTTGAGCTTGTTCTTGCGGTGAAGCCATTTTGAAAGGAGAATGTTGAAAAATGGGGACGTTGTGTCATCCAGTTTGTATTTCATAAAACAGAAACATTGATCTTTCTTTAATTGATCATTGATCTTTCTTTTGAAAGTGTAGACATACTTTTTGGACACCCTATATATTACACTTCTGCTAGACGGTAATAACTTTTTTAAACAGTAATAAAATAATAATAGAATATAGAGCAACAATGAATTACAATTTAAGATTACAACTAACTATTTATTTAGTCCTGCTGGCACAATTTTTATAGCTTCACGTGCCGTCTTTATACTTTAACGATTAGCCAACTGTTATTGTACTAAATAACAAAAGTCGTATGTATAGAATCCCATATTTTTACAGACTTAAACTGCCGCTTAGGTAACTGATGGAAAACATAGTCATGATGATATGTAGTAATGGATTCCATACGCTTAAATTGTAATATATGATACAATACATATGTAAAAATATGTGCATATTTTTATTGAAATAAAAAGAACCCTCTCTTTTAATTTTCCTTGATTCAACTGGTCTTTGGTTTATCCGATCTTTTTTTATATACTTATGCGCGACATGTTGCTAAGTAGCTTCGAATTTTTAGTGTATATATATATATATATATATATATATATATATATATATATATATATATATATATATATATATATATATATATATATATATATATATATATATATATATATAATAAAGTGAAGAAGTACTAGAACCTACAGTGCTTAAAAGCAGGAAGAAATTGGAATTCACCAAACACAACAAATGTAGATACAAAAATGTCTTTGGACTAAACTGGAGACCTATTATGATTTCTAAAGCTGTCGCTGAATTAGGCCAGCGAATTAGGGTTAGCAATGCTTTATGGATCCAAATATATTCAAATTGTGCATTAGACGTGTCATTGTACTGACTGATGGAAACTACAATAGTCTAGTGGTTAAGGTCACGGGCTCGTGGCTGGCGTGTCATGAGTTCGAGCCCTAGTGCCACTGAAAGCCCGCCGTGCAGTAGAGGGTGATGCACGTGAAATCAGTCGAGGCTCAAAGTCCTCCCGTTAGAGTGGTGTGGTAGTTTGAAGAGGAGGTGTCAGCTCAGGTGTCGTGTTCGTCATTTGACCGAGGTTTAAAATTACGAGGTCCGTTGCCAATTGTTCTCGTGCTGCTTTATGGTGAGTTTTTAACCCTCTTCACGTACTTTGACGACTTTATAACTGTAAATTTACCTCAAGCAGCATGGGGTCACTCACCTGACCGGCCCCAATCAAACATTCCAACCTCGATAAGGTAACGAGAATGTCACCTGAGCTGGAATCCTGTTCCCCGAGTTTCAAAACCGCACCGAGTGACTTTATTATGCAAGAAGAATCTTGTATAGCGTTTTTTATTCTCCACTTCGGCGGTGATCGAATATTCAAATTTTTCTGTGTTAGGTGCCGTATTTGCTTACGAAGATGCAACGAAACGTGCAGGTATATGCATACTGTATATTTAACAGAAAATAAATATATCAAAGATAATCGTAGTGACCTAACGTGTTCCAAAAAAAATTCAAAAAATCATCATACCTAGTTTTTTTTAACTTTTTTTTTATTGTGTGCATAATGTGTATAATTACCATTACTCAGTTACTGCAATTTGACGGGGGAAAATCGTTGTTGGCATAATTCATGGAAATCGAAAATGCAACATAATAACTATAAAGCTAAAATTATGGAATTAATGAAAAGCCATGAGTGTATCTTAACGATGAGATTGTGTAATTTGGATTTTGAAAAAAAGCAGTGGTAAAAAAAATGCGGAAATTGTTAATATTTAGAATTCGGTATTTTCCTTTCCTGTTATGTCTTTATGACTTCGTCTATTAATTTTTAAATATATACAGTCACAAAGTATTGGTGCAATTCAAAGTTTCTAAGTTGTTGTTTTTTAAAACGTTTCATTTTGCTGGATTCTATACAATT
The DNA here is from genome assembly GCA_019973955.1 of Trichonephila inaurata madagascariensis. Classification (NCBI taxonomy): domain Eukaryota; kingdom Metazoa; phylum Arthropoda; class Arachnida; order Araneae; family Nephilidae; genus Trichonephila; species Trichonephila inaurata. Next base: position 52,650 of record BMAV01014953.1, read on the forward strand.
AGGCTTAGCTAGTTAGTTTACTATCCTGCTGAAGTTTTCGCCTGAGCGATGGTCGGTTAAAAGGGTGCTTGAGTTTGTAAAAATCATCATTTTAATTTTGAAACAGAACATACTTCTTTTTTAGCTAAAACTTTTTTCTGCAATTTAGTTATCAAACCCTTTTAAACCTTTTAAATCAAACTTACAAATTTGATTAAAAGTTTTTAGCAAAAATGATAAAGAACTATAAATCTCTAACCATTTTCCTGTATAGAAAGAAACTTTAATTCAGAACAATGAATTGATTAATAGAATTACACTTAAGAACTAGAAAGTTGCAAATATATACTTGGCGAATTAAGGATATGATGTATGTGATAACCTGGCATACATTAAATATTGGTTTTATGTTGTTATAATAATATAGAGAGACGAAACTTTTTTAAAACACGTACATTCTTAAGAGTTATTTTATTTAATTTGATTGTTTTACGTCACGCTTCAAAGCTGCACAAGGGCTCTTGACGACGGACCTCGTAATTCAGAGCCTTGATCAAGTGACGACGTCACCAGAGCTGGCCCTCCGCTCTCCAAACTTTTATACCACACCTACGCGAGAACTTAGCCTCGACAGATTTAATATCCCTGTACACCTCAGTGACACCACAAGCACTCATGACTCGAGAGAAACAAAATCAGGCTCGAGTACATGACCATGGCCACTCTTCTACCGTGATCACAAAATTCATTTGTAAATTTTTACTGATGCCGGCTGGGTAGTGTAGTTAGTTTGGCGCTAGCCTTGTACACCCCTGTTTGCAGGTTCGACCCCAGCCCAAGTTGGTCGATTTTCAAGATGCAAAAACTCGACAGCGTTCATGTCGTATGATTATGTTAAAGATCCCTAGAATGCCTGTTTGGTATGGGTGCTCTCTACAAAATGAAATTCCTATTACAATTCCGAATCGTCAAAGCTCAGCTGCTTCCCTCTAGGGAGGAAACTGGGTGTCGAAATTACTGTGAGGCAATTGATATCTACCTATATGGTGCCACACTAAACAGTGATACCAACTTCTGGAGAATGTACTAAATCTGCAATTGTAATTGCCAATCCGCAGCCCTATTAGAAAAAATACTAAGTAGTGTAAGTGAGAGTTATATTAAGGTCGCTCTATACTCAGTCTTATGAAGCCAGCCCTTGTACTTTTGAGCTTTTGTTAAGTGGCGAGGACAACACCTCTCCATTCTACACCACCGCCGCATCGGGCAGCCTTTAAGCTCGACAGGTTTAATGTACATAAGCCCTCTCTCCAAGGCAGGGATTCAGAGGTTGGCCGTGAGTTCATGACCATAACCACTAGGCTACCACCACGTAGAATGTAGAGATGGTATGTTTGCTGAATGTGTCTCCCACGCAATCAAATACATGACTAAACAACCCCAGCAACGAGTTCGTGATCGCCATCACTTTGCTACAAAAGCCACTAAGAAATAAATGACAATAATTCCTCCCATTTAAAGGAAACGGATTCCATAAAATACTTTTTACGTGTCAGAATTCGCAACTGATGCTACACATATTCAATATATAGGGTTTATAATCTAACTCAGGCTTCGGAAACTTATGACACGCGATACAATTATCAGTGACACTCTACGCCACTCTTCAAAAATGTCAGTTTTAAGCGGATAGAGATTGATAGCTTTGAAATGGAGCTTATTGAACAAACATGTTCAGAATTTTGGAAAGCAACATTTATGGAACTACGAAAGCTTCTGAAAGATAACTCTGACAATTGATCTCCCTCAGGGAGCTCACCTTCTTTAGATGGGTACGGGTGTCACAATCCCGAGGTACCCTAGTGATATTTTCCTTTTCCCAAGGGTTTACTATCTTTGGTATACACGGGTGTCACGACCCCGGGGTACCCCAGTGATCCTTCTCTATTTTCGACCCTCCATCTTGTCATCCAATTTCTTCTTGTCTTCTTTTTCCATCCAGACCACAGACCTAGACCACAGACCACAGTTTGGCGCAGTATAGCCAAAACTGGCTCTTGCGCCATAAAACACCAAAAACTCAACTCAAATCAACTCAACTGACAATCAATCGATAACTATTTTAACCCTTTATCTACTGCATTATGATTTACTGTAGTTTTTTTCATGCAATATTTTTCTTTTGAATCACTACATTGAAAATTAAGGGACATACATAAACAAAATACTCAATCTTTGGGAAATTTAATCCGTTAGAGTTAATTAATTAATTAAAGATATTCAACTGCAAAATTAATTATATGCACTGTTTACTTAAAATAAATAGTCAAATCGTTTCTAGTTTCATTATTATCCGACTAGTTTCAGAACCATGATTTTAAAAAGTGCATAAATGTATAATTTCATGATATTTAGTGTCACTTGATTAAAATACATGTATAAAATTGTTTTAAGTGACATTTTGACAAAATGATTTAAATATAATATTTTGGCAAAAATGAACTTAGAATAACCTTTTTTCCAAATGTCTCCTTTGTAAAAATGCTTCTATTGCATTAATATTTTGCCTGTATATAGCTCAGACTCTGTACACAGTGGCTCAACTATGATTTTTGAAAAATTCAGATTATTTTCAGAGTTACAATTATTTGAAATAATTATCGGAGTATTTTCTTAAAATTTCTCCCTTCTGTTTTCGTAAAACATGGATAAACCAACTTCCAAGTTATGCATTTACAAAATTCTAGTTGAGCCTCTGTACAGAGGTCTAAGCTGAATACAGACAAAATATTAATACACAATAGAAGCATTTTTTACAAAAGGAGAACATTTGGAAAAAGGTTATTCTAAGTTAATTTTTTGCCAAAATATTGTATTTAAATATTTTTTTGTCAAAATGTCCTTAAAACAATTTTATACATGTATTCTAATCTAAGTGACACTAAATATCAGAAATATTATCCATTTACACGCTTTTGCAAAATCACGGTTCCGAACGTAGTCGGATACCTTAACATACAAAATAATAATAATAATAATAAGACACTTCCTTTTGACATTAAGTACTTTTTTTTTTGGAACAAAAATGATTATCTTTGCAATCCGCTGAAAACGCAATTTCTGCTACAAAACTATTCGCCTTTCCCGAATAGAACCCATGCTGCCATATATCTCGGAAGAGTGGATTTCAAAGAATATTCCTGCTAAGTACACCGTCAGAGTATTCGTAAAAATGGTTATTCTACGCAACTTTAAAGTAAGTGGTACTTATAAGTACAGTCGGTAGATAAAGGTTTAAATTGTTGGATGTCATAGCTGGAGAAATTTAATTGTTTGAAGAGAGAGGAGACTGCATGTTTGTGTTCCACTTTTCGTTCTACGTATCTATGTGAACAAGTCTTTTCCTCAGAAGAAAAATATTTTGAGTCAACAAAGAAGTTGCTTAATAATTCAACTTTCAGATTTGTATCAAATTGAAAGTCATACACTTTCATCTGATATTGCGATCTGATGTAAAGCAGTGCAGGGACTAGGCCCGTATTAAAAAAATTATTTTTCATTTAACGAAATTGAAAGAATATTTATATTTTTCAATTCCTACACTATTAGCTCACACTCTCTATATATTTATTTATCTTGGTGGAATGTTCAATCGTTAATAAAATACATTTTAAAGCGCTCCATTGAGCTGAAATTTTATATACACGATTATTTTGGATGACAATACAGTAATTTAATTATAATTAATAAAAATGTATTTATTAAAACTAATATATTTAAAGAATTACAAATACACAGCCACGTTGGCATCATTTTTGGAGACTTAGCGACCCTTTTGGCGACTTGTGTTTAAACTTGTGTGTGAAAAGGTTTTTTTCTCATGTTTTAAAGACGTTGAACTGAAATTTTATAGCAGATTGTTTTTGGGTGACAAACGATACTTTAAGATAATGAATAAAAAGAAACCACTTAATATTTGATTCTATCATATGTTTTATACATATTTATATTAATTGTAATTTTTTAATAAAAAAATAGCTAAAATAATTTTTTTTTTTTTGATCTAAGTAGGGAAATTATTAATTTTTTTTTTTTTACTTGTTTATTTTTTGTTGAAGGAATAAATTTATATTTTTTGTTTGTTTTCTAATAAATATCTTTAAATGATGCAAAAGTAATGTATAAAATTCTAAATCTGTATTCAGGACCTCTATTTCCTAATTTTGCATGCATTGCCGCGGGAATCGAATTGTTCCAAATATTTCCTTCAGTGCGTAACCCTAAATCATATTGGTAAATAGGTTCGGCACATCACACCTACAAGGTTGCTGATCCTCTCTCTCTGATCTAACTATAATTCTACTTATTTTAATCACTTTCAAATCCCATAATTCCAGAATAAAAAGGCAGAAGGACTTAAGTATATGTTGTGCAGAACATTGCAAATGTTGTATAGTCATTCTTGAATTTAACCATGCTTTTGCAGCTGCTACAATGCAATCTATTTCTGGTATTTACATATAAATTGGTCTTTAATGTCAAGATGGATGTTTCCTTAGATTTATGGAGGATAGTTCATAATATAATACAACATTTGAAGAGGAACAGATGATATAATTCCGCATTAAATGTATTTTACAATTTTCTTTCGATTTCTACTTTCAATTTGAAAAATTATCCAGACGAAGAACTATATGAAGACCATTCTTTTTTCCTGGTTTCAGGAATTGGAAGAAAATACATTGTTAAAGTGTCAGGTAATAATAATTTTTTCTTCAAACCATCAGCTGTAACATTGCTGTGAATTATTTGCTGTTAGTGTATTTCTTCATATCGGAAGTCTTAAAAGATTATGTATTGAAATAAATTATATACGTATCTAAAAATTGCGACTGAGATTAGAATCGTGGATGAAGAAATGCATTTTTTTGCAATGTAATATGCGAGTGAATTTTTTTTTTTAGGTGTTAGGAATATCTAATAGTATCTCTATAGCCCCAAATTTTTTGAAAATTCTTGTTAGTCATTTGGGATACATCAAGAATAATTACGTTAAAAATTACCCGGAAAACTTGAACATTGAATCTTTTTCTCTTTGTACTTATTCCGATATACTGCTAGTAGCTGAGAGTTGCTATCAGGTGACATTAATACATTTACTACAAAATCCGGCGTACAGCGCATACATTTAACACAACAAAAAAAATATGATCAAAATTTACAGGTGCGCACTATACAGCGAGTATAAAAATGAGAGGCTTAAAAATTAAAAAAAAGAAGAGCATAGAAAAATTAAGACTTCTACACAGATCGAAATACTATTTATTTATAAGAAATGACATTCCGTATGAACTTAAGGGTTAAGTTCTAGAAGTATACTATTTTTTTTTCTAAAGCTTGGAATAATACCTAGAATAAATGACTTCAAAACATAAGAGCATTGCGCACGTTCATTTCACGTTTCTACATAAAAAAAGGTGCGCGTTATACGGAGAATATACCTAAAAATTAAAAATTGTAGCTTGAAAGTATATGGGAGCGTTATACGCCGAATTTTACGGTAACTGCAGACGCGGTAGCTCAGTGGTTACGGTCACAAACTCGTAGTCGGAGTATCTCGGGGATGTCACTGAAGACCCACCGTGTAGCGATACTCAACCTGCGGCCCGCCGAGCCATTTTAAGTGGCCCGGTCAGGCCCATTGCTGTGAGAAATTAACTTATTTAAGAGAATTGTATTAAATATTTGATCTAAAATTCTTTGTCAAGAAATCAAGTATATCAATTTTGCTTTTTCCTGTCGGTGTCGTACGGCTGCGAACTGATATTCTTTTTCTTTTTGTAATGGTTATGGTTAGTGATAACAGACAACAGTGGAGTAGCGACTATTTTATGGGTGGAACTAATTTTGATACCTTGCAAGCGAAAAATATTCGAATCATTTGGTGGTTGACTTTTTTGTAGTGAAAAACATGTATCAGTGTCTTGTTTGATTTGTCACGAAAGTGCTGTATTTTAAAAATACCAATAAACAGGAATTATTTAATGACATTTTTTCCTCTTTCAAGAGGTGATAAATATTCTTTATTGAATATACTTTGTAAAAGCAACAAAGTGCTTCATCAGTGTTAATGTCTTAGTAGTAACAAAGGCATCCTAAGAAGTTTATTATATTATTGGTAATCATATGAAACCGTTTACTGACTCAAAAATTGCGAAGAAGTGTTTCTGAAATTTTTTTAAATTTAGTTTTAGTGACTAAAATAAAAAATATAAAAAAATAATAATTAAAAAAAGCAAAACAGGAGTTATAATATTTTGATCAATTTTCTATATTTTAAATTTCCAATGTTATCTTGGTCTTAAGCATTTCTACCCTCCCTCCTCCTCCGGTTTAATCTCATGTTGCGGCCTGCATGAAATAGCCGACATATGTATGCGGCCCGCGTGAAATGGCTGACATATGTATGCGGCCCAGCAGAAAAAAGGTTGAGTACCCTTGGTGTAGAGGGTGGCGATGTACGTTAAATGTTTTGAGGTTCAATGTCCTCGTTGGTGTGGTGGGGTAGTTAGGAGTAAGAAAGTGCCAATTCTAGTGTTCTCCTCATCACTTGACTGAGGCTCAAAATAAAGAGGTCTGTCGCCAACAGCTCTCGTGTTGCTTTGTATTGCGTCGTTAATATAATTTTCTGTAATTTTTTAACCATAAATTTCTAATCTCTATTTGTTAATAGAAAATTTATTAAAAATAAGAGAATTTATCAAAATTTGATCACAAACTGGGCTGAAGGATAGTTAAAATTTTCAACTTTTTGACTCACAATAATTTATTTTGTTGATAAATCACTGATCAACCAAAAATTAAAAAAACATTTATGCAACAAAATTTGAAATCAAATTGTACATAATTCATTATTGTCGTTTACAAAGGTCTCAACTCATATAAAGCCGAAGAATATATCGGAAAATGCTTATTACAAAATATCTCATTTTATACCGGCGTTGCTCAGAAATGCATTCCGCAAGGCATTTAAACCTCTTAACGTGTGCGCTCGAGTTGATTTGAGTGTGCTAAACAGGCCAAAATTGTGCCCACTCGAGATAGTTCGAGTGGCTTCGTAATTTTCACACTCGAATATAAGCGAGCGCCGTTTGCACTTGTGAGACAGACTGCGAACCGCCGTCGTGGTTTCGTAAATTTATATAAATACAATTGTTTCTTATATTTTACGATTTAATAGCGGAACACATCAAATATTTGTATGAAAAATGAAAGTGGAGAAAGTTTAGATTTTTGAATTAAATTGGCAGAAAGATTTGCACAAAACCATCATGAAACAAAGGTTTTAAAAAGTGTTTTTAAAAAAAAAATTGATTTTTTACCAGTTTTTAAAAAATGTGCGTTAAGAAGAGTCAGAAATAGCCATTTCACTAAACTAATGAAAAAGGTAGGTGACAAGTTGTGACGGGCTCACGCGTCTTTTCTGTAACATAAACTCTGGGTTCTTTGACGGCCAAGATTAATGGCAAATCTTCTCCAACCCAAAACTAAGCATATGAAATACGATTATGAAAATGCAAATAAAATAGCTTTAAAAGAACAGTTTCAGTACAGAATGGCACTTAGGAAAAGTTGTTTGAAGAGATACGAGTGTGAATTGACACTATCAAAAAGTTACCGGATATTCAGCCATTACTACAAGGTGTATACCATTGCACGCGCGCCCAGGCGGGTGTTTCAAGGTGTACCGTGATGAATTATTTTGATTAGCGTAGGGGTTGATTATTTGATATTAGGACTTGTAATATTATCAGAATTGAAAGTAGGCGGATAATATAATTATTTAGATAAGTGGTCTAAGTTACGCGATCCAGTTTAACTATTGCTGTGTGTTTGGTTTATTAAATTCTCACTTATTAAAATTTATCCAAATTATTAGAGATTTAAGTTATATTCATAATAAAGTCATATTAAGAATTTTAAAATGTCTATTCAATTTGACAATCCCACACCTCTAAATCACGCTGACAATTAAAGATATGGTCGCCATAGAGCAACCATATCACAAAGTGACGATTTTTCTGCCCTATGAAAATAATTTTATTTACGAAATTTCTATTGTATATTGCACTTTATGTGGTCTATCTCTGTGTCATTCTCTATTACTATTTCGCATTCCTTTCCAAGAACTACTTTCAAAAGTAGTGACAATAATAATATGACGTAACCCATCATCCGTTGTTCAAATTAGGTCAGATTTCATTATCTGTAACTGTAGAATAGCATGTTTGTTCGTTTACCAAGAGAGCACAGTTCTTGTCTAAAGGTATATTCTTATTTCAAAACAACCCTAAATAAACAGGGAACAGAGAGAGAGAAATGCTCCAATCTACATTATATAAAGAAAAGCGAATATGAGGAATTTAATAGGCATGTTCCTTTCATGGAAAGGAAAGGTTTTACGAAAATCGACCCCCGAGGGGGTTGCAAGGAGTTATAAGGGGTGTTATAGATAAAAATTCCTATTTTTGAACTATTAGACCCAAATACTTGATATTTGGTAAGCATGTTTCTTTTGTTGAATAGAGATCCACTAAGAACTTATTTCACTGAAATCAACTCCTATGGGGGAGCATAGATATAAACAAAAATTCCCGTTTTCTTGAACTACTAGATCTATAATATGAAATCTAGTTGACATATTTCTTTTGTTGATTTGAAATTTGCTAAGAACGTGTTATACGAAAATCTATTCTCAAAGGAGTGCGGGGGTTGTTGATAAAATAAATTCGTTTTTGGACTACTAGATTTAGACTTGAGATTTTGCAAACATGTTTATTTTGTTGAATAGAGATCCACAAAAAGAAAGGGGTTTACGGAAATTCACTTTGGGGGAAGGTTTTTTGTAAGCGTAAAAGATAATTCTACTTCAACTATAGAAATTAAAGTCCTGTTCTTTTTAAGTCAAAAGGAGAGTTATAAGAATGTTTTTCAATGCAATCGAACGCTTTATATGCTTGCATAAAAATTATATATTAATCATTCATAAATTGTTTTTTATACAGTATATATTCATACTACATTATGAAATACTTAGGAAAGTGTTTGAATAACGGCTCTCTCTCTCTCTCTACTTATGTATATTCTCTCAATTTAATGGAAAAATTCTCACTGCTCCTTCAAATAATTATTAGAACTTTTTGTAAAAAACAAAACAAATATGATTTTTTTAACCGGTATTAGCTAAACATTTCAGGCATAGTAAAAAAAATGATAAAAATTTTATTTTGATTTAAAAATGTTAACTGGAGTGAAATCATGAACAATGGCTAAATTTCATTTACCTTCTCTCTTCTAAGACGCAAATATTGTCTAGAATTTTACTTCTAACCTTTGTCCGTCGTGATTCTTGATTTACCAGCCCTCGTCGACGCTTACGTACAAAGAATTCGTTCTATTGCATCGAATCATTTTAACAGCTTGAGGTGTCATCTTCATTAATCTATTGAACAATCCAGGAAAGTTAAATCCCTAAAATACTTGATATCGAAAACGCTCTGGATTTTTTCCAGATTCGCCATTTGTTTTCTTCGCTGCACCTCGGAGAGTAAAAGAAAAGCACCAAACGATTTTTTTTACTTCGTACAATAATCGGGACATTTTTAGTAAGTAGATTTAATCGTTAATTTTTTTTAATCGATATTTATTATTAAATTTAATTGTGTTTGGAATATTAATCGATGTTGTATTTTTTTAAAAAATCAGCTTTGTGTTATAACAAAGGCAGTACTTATTTCTTAAGGTTTTGTTTATAACGGCCCCACATATTAATATAGATACAATTATAGGTGTCGAATATCAGTTAAACCATAACAAAATATTAAAATAAAAAAAACAGTGTTTTTAAAAAAAATCTGTTTTGGTTATTATCACAATCAAAAATATTTTGAATAAAAAAATCTTTTGTATTTTGTAAAGATTAATTAAGACTACATTACAGTTTAAAATGCGTAAAATTTGTGTAAAGTTTATGATGTTGTTTCCAAAAATTATACTAATTATTTTTCTGTTTGCATAAAAATTTCGCGTAATTGTCAAAAAAATGTTTTTTTCCCTTTAAATCCTCTCTCTCTATATATAAAGGAGAAAAGGGACTCACTCATCACGATATCTCCGGAACTATCAAAACTTACAGACTTGAAATTTGGTAGGCATGTTCCTTTCACGAAATAGAGATCCGCAAAGAATGAATTTCGCGAAAACCAACCCTAAGTGTGGCGTTATAAATAATTAATTCCATTTTAAAACTACTGGACGCACAGTCTTGAAATTTGGTAAGCAGATTTTTTTCATGGAGTAGAGATCCGCTACAAAATGGTTTTTAAGAAAAGTGATCCCCAAGTGGCGTTGCGGGGGCTTAAGGGGCATTATAGGTAATTATTTCCATTTTCAAACTATTAGACGTGCAGTCTTGAAATTAAGTAAAAAGATTTCTTTCATGGAATAGAGTTCCTTTAACAAAGTGTTTTGAGAAAATAGGGGTCAAGTGGAGTTATAGAAGAAAAATTCATCTTTTTGAATTGTTAGACAGACATATTTAAAAAGTTTTATATAAACATGTTTATTTTGTTGAATAGAGATCTACTAAGAATGGATTTTACGAAAATCGACTTCCGAGGAGACCGAAGGGTTACTGGGCGTATTGACAAAATATATATATATATATATATATATATATATATTCCTGTTTTGGAACTACTAGGACTATAATAATGAAATTTGGTTTTCATGTTTCTTCTGTTGAATTGAAATCCGCTAAGAACGGTTCTTTTAGAAATTGACTCTGAACGCGCGGTTATGGGAAGTATTAATAATAAAAATTCAGTTTTGCTCTATTCGATTTAGACTTGAAATTTGGCAAGCATGTTTATTTTACGGAGTAGAAATCCACTGAAAATTGGTTTTGCGGAAACCCACTTGGTTATTGGGTTACAAGAGTGAAAAAAATTATTCTATTTCATTTGTAGAGATTATAAGAAATTATTAAGTAGAGAGGTTCTGTCCTTTTTATATTAAGAGGTGAGAGTTTCAGGTATAAGTATATATACAACCGAGAGAATTCTCAAAGCTAAGATTTAGATACCAATAATTTTATATATATATATATATGTCGGGTTTGAAAAGTTTAGCTTCAAAATTAAGTACCGTAAAATCCGGCGTATAACGCGCATCGGTGTATAACGCGCACCTATACATTCAGCTAAATTTTTCAATTTTTAGGTATATTCGCCGTATAACGCGCACCCCCTTTTTAACGAAGAAATCTGAAGTATTAATATACATTGTTTTTATGTTTTGAAGTATTTTATTCAAGGTATTATCTCAGACTTTTGAAAAAAATAGTATACTTCTAGAATTACAACTGTTCTTGTTCATAAGGCAAGTCGTTTCTTTTTTATGCCCATCCTTTTTGTTATTTTTAAAGCTATCATTTTTATACCCGGCGTATAACGCGCACCCTTAATTTTCGATCTTATTTTTTGTGTTGAAAGTGCGCGTTATACGCCGGATTTTACGGTAAGTAATAAATGAAAATAGAGCGAACTCTTTACCATCGCGTAAGGATTTGTGGGTAAATAAGCCTAAAGGTGGAGCGAGCGCTGACGAAGAACACATACTCGAAAAGGCTTAGCTGGTGACTCCTTGCTGAATTTTTTGTCTATTGTTCTACTTGGTTGGGCGCCAACGGGCCGCCATGTTGGATTTTATGTGATTGAAGCAAAATAAAGAAGTTATTATAGAGATGATGCCCTCCTCATTTTACCAGCTGGCCTGGGGCCTGATATATATATATATATATATATATATATATATATATATATATATATATAAACAGTATACATTTATACAGCATCATGAAATACCCAGCGAATCAGGTGGGAAACGCGCGGCTAGTCATTTATAAAATCCTACATGTCTCCTACTCACAGAAAATATGAATATCATTACATTAGTTACAGATTAATGCAAAAATGAATCACTTTGAATTTACTATTGTAAACAACAGCTGAAAAAGACTGTTTTTTTTTTTACAAAATTAATGTCTATTACAACTGAAATCATTAAAATTTCAACAGAGCAATCCTGCTAATCCATGATTAGATCAAAAGGGGAAAGAAATATGCTTATGATGAGGAGGACAACTGAGCTGACAACCCTTTCTCTAATCTTCCAAACAACGTCAACGTGAGGACTTTGAGTCTCCGCAGATTTAGCGTGCATTAGCCTCTTTACACCGCAGTTCTTTAGTGCCCCCCCCGAACATGAACTCACGAATCGATAAAAACAAAAAACCCGACGAATTCAAGCACCCGCTTACCACGGCGACATTGTAATTGGTACATTTACGATTAGAGAACTTTCACTCTAGCAAAAGACTTTAAAAAAATATATCTTAAGAATATTTGAATTTTAATCTTCTATAAGAGGGGATTATGTTTATAAGTTTGATTTGTTCAATGGCTTCCTTAAATCTCTTTGAATGTTACTTAAAAACCTATGTCCGTTTTAGAGCGTCGATTAATAAACAATGAAAACCGCCATCTATATTACAGTTGCGTTATTCCAGGAGATAAAAAGTTACTTGCGTACTATCGCAATTATGACAACTTTCAAGATAACTCCCCAAGTTGGCAATCTCGATTTCACTCATGACGAGAGAACTGAATTGGCAACCCTGCGCTTCGTTTCATATTTCTCCGCTGGCCACCGTTCTAAACCTAACCGCGTTCGTTGATATGGCAAGCTCAAATACTAAAATGAGAATCCTGGACTTACAGAATTCTTAAATAATAAAATTTAAAAATGAAATTAATAATTATAAAAGAAATTATTATATGATATAAAATTAATAATAAAGAAATAAATCAATGAAGTTAAGTAATAAATAATTATTTTTTTCCTTTTATTGATTATTATTTGTGATTACTTATCTTTCACATAATATTTTTCGACTAAGCACTTTACATCCCGTCAGCGTATTCCATTTTTTAGAATTCGTGCGGTTTTTAGAATTTTTAGAATTCAAAAATCTAAAAAAAATACGAAAAAACATTACTCCAAAACTCTGTAAATCCTAAAATAAATTAAAGTTTTGGCATTCTAACCTATTAAAAGATTTGATGATGAAAGATTCACGATTACATATATGTAAACTATAAACCCAATAGCCTTACTGTGCCAGCTACATTTCTTAAACTGCAATATAATCTTTTTGGATTACTTAGATTTTAAATTAATTCTTTAAGTCGGAAAGAGAGTTATGTGTAGCTGGGAAATCTACTCGTAAAGTAATCCGTGCTAAATCTTTCAGGAAATATCTGGAGGCAAATGGATTGTGGTAATCCGAAGATATCTAAAAAAAAATTAAGTTATATCCCTTTTGAGGGACATCGGATTTTCTTGTACAAATAATACTCCCCAAAAATGGATCAATTATAAAAAAAAGTATCGGTTCAAATAATATGAAAAAATGCAATTATTTAAAAAAATATATATATAGCTGTCTTAAAGTGGTATTTTAAGTTTATTATAATAATCTTTGTCGATTATTTTTTAAGAATTATAAACTTTAAAGTGGTTTTTCTCAGTTCGTACTTTTTCAATAGATTCGTGCATTCAAAATACTGTTCCTTCCACAATTATTTACCAATCACTTCCGTTTTTCCTCTGTGTTATATATAATGTAGGTAATAAAATTAGGTATGCATTTTCCCGTAAACTAAATACTTTAAAAAATTAAAATGTAGGAGATATTGGCTTTTATTTTGTTGAAATTTAGCATGCACATACCAACATTTTATTTTTTTTTTTCCCCAAAACAAATCAAGTTATTGTAAAATCGATCCCTAAAGTTGTTTAAAATAACTTCACAAGAAAATAACAAAAAAAAAATGGGGTAAGAATTAAAGGGTACAAATGGGGAGTAGAATTTTAAAATTTCTAAAATTTTCTTTAAAAAATTTATATTTTTAAAATTGTGGGAATATATATATATAGCGTCTAAAATTTCATCTCGTTTCATTTTATTGAATAGAAACATTGTTTGAAACAATAAATTATAACTTTTAAATGCATAAATAAAAAAAATTGTTCAAAGGGTACCGAGTCCTCTTAAGTCCTTCAAATTAATCATTTAAAAACGTATCGTTCGACATAAAAGAGGAAAATAAACTTGAATTCAAATTTTTTTTATGGAACAGTGTGTGCAGGCCTTTTAATTTTTATTTTCATTTTACTGAAAACTTATTTGGAATGGATTGTAAGGGCTTGGCACATAGCGCACGATAGATGAGAAGGAGGGCGTTGCTGTGGACTGTTTTGGCCATTGAGCGGTAAGGAGAGAAGACGGTGGTCTCGTGTATGAAAATGAAGGAAGATGCCTGTAGTTCCCTATGTCGTGCATAATTGTAAATGGAGTTGTAAATAGAGTGGTGCAGTTGGAAGAAAAATAATAAAAAACGGTAAATCCGGAAAGTAAGATTGATATTTATATCAACTACACATGACGATACTGCAGGGTGCTAAAAATAAAGACAATATTTATTTAATATATTTATTCGATGAATGTATATAATTATACCAAAAGATCTTATAACGTAAATTTAAAAAATTTAACTGTACCAAATTGTTTTCTGGTAAATTGTAGTGGCCGCTTTCGTCTAGTAGCCATGGTCCCGATTCCGTGGCCGGCTTTGTTTCTTTCAAATCTTGGAACATCTGAAGACCCTCCATGTAGCGAGAAGCGAGTTTTTATTAACGTTGCACAAAAAACGTGACGGCTATCGACAAAGGACTACGTAATTTTGAGCCGCGATCAAACGACGAGTTCGACACCCGTGTGTTGGCACTCTCTCTCCAAACTACCAATATCGACAACGGGCGGACTTTGAACCTTGACATATTGGACGTGCATCAACTCCTCTACACGGTAAATCTATAGTGACACCAAGACTAAATCATGAAATGCCGGTCACGAGTTCGTGACCATGACCACTAGGCTACCATGGCCACTCAGAAAACGTTGAATAAACAGCGAGTATTTAATGCCTTTGACTTCCTTGCGTATCATTTTATTAATGTGTATTAGAAAGTTAAAATTAGAAAAGCAGTAAAACTTAATTAATTAATTAGTTAATTGTATTTATGCGAATGAGTGAAAGTTATACTAACGTCGCACAACAAAGCAACACGAGGGCTATTGACAACGCACCTCGATCAAGTGACGAGGGCGACACTTAGGCTTATATTTTATTCGCAGGAGCTTATCTTTTTAAATAAAATTCGAGGTTTATGACTTCGAAATACCCCGATGATCTTTTTTCTAAATTAAACTGATCTCACTTACGTTCGACCACACAGCGAGACACATTGAGGTGTCTGATAAGATCAGCTTCCGACCATCCCGTTTCCATCCACCTTAGTGGCCGCGGTAGCCGAGTGGTATAGGTATCGGACCACGGCTTACCTTGTCACGAGTTCGAGCCCAATACCACTAAAGACCCGCCGTGTAGGGCAGCGATGCACGTTAAATCTGTCGAGAGCTGAAACGTCCTCCCGTTGGTGTGGTGTGGTGTTGAGGGGTGCCAGCTCAGGTGTCGTCCCGTCCGACCATGGTTCAAATTTCGTGGTCCGTCGCCAAAAGCCCTCGTGTAGCTAAACAGTTTGACGTTAATAATCAATCAATCAATCAATCCATCCATCCACCTTAACGAATCGGGTGAACAACTTCTAGAAATTGCCAAGTTCTCCATGATATTGTCAATGAAATTAGCAACAATTATAAAAGCTCCACCCACAAATCAAATAACATTCCAAATAGTTTTTATCTTGCCAATATGTAAACGATACATATTAGATGTAAAAAATTCCCTTAGCCTCGCACCCAGGCTCCTCTGGATTTGGAATATTTTTAAAATTTGATCAAAACACATACCAAATTCAGTTTAATTTTTATCAATGAAGAAATTTTTCTTAGAAAAACCTATTGCACACACACACATGCGAATAATGGGAAAGTAATTTTCTTTAGCCAGACTGTTAACCGCACCGAAAGTGCATCAAAGAGACCTCGCCCTTTCAAGATCATTATCAGACGCGGTAATAAGATCGCTTTATTTACGTTTTCCTGTTTATTTTGTTTCATATAGTTACACTGTATAGGAAGTGTATTTGTTCGTGTTGTTCACAAATTGTTGTATTTACTGTTCACAAATTGGCAGAACGTGAATTACCGGAAAAAGAACGCTAATATACATTGAACACTCGCGTTAATTGAGGAATTCTAAAAACGGATGACACTCAGTAGGTCACAGTGTTAAATGCCTAATCGAACTGGTATTTTAACTGATAGCTTCTTAAACTTAAAATTCACAGAATTTCGTAACCTAAAAAGTTAAGATTCAAAACTTTGGATAAAGTACACCTTTCTAAATGTATACTCGCAAAATCGTAGGTAATATATATTTTCTTTTCAAATGAGGGGGAAATAAACATGCTTGAAGTATAGATTATTTTCTAGATAATTTGACTGGATATTTAATCGGCACCCCATAGGCAATCAAGGAGGATGCAACCTGAGCAAACATCCCACTCTGTGACAGACAGTGCAGGTTTATCCATTAGGCACTTGAGTCAGGCACCTAGTAGCCCAGGGCCCGCAAGGGCCCAGATAAGCTGAACTTCACCGGATCCAAGAGCCCCTCTTTGAATCCACCAGTGACAAGGGGCCCGTAGATCTGCGCTCTGGGCCCGAAATGAGCTTAAACCGGTCCTGGTGACATTAGAAAAAGAAGTCTATAGAGATAAATACGAGAAAACACACACACAGAAAGTGGCACAACACTATCCATTATACCTTCCTTAAAACAGCTTTTCTTAAACTTTCAATATTTGCGACTCAATTTCCATTTATAATTTTCATCGCCTTTCCCTACCCATACAATAACAATGTATTGAATGCAATAGTAATGTACTTTGACATAAATCTACAACACACGACCTCGATTATAAGCCGTGCAAATTATTAATTTAAGTATTAAATTTTGTATACTACAAGCCCAAGTGAGTCGCTAGCAATTATTAAATTTGTTCTTAATTTAGTGTAGATAAATTAACTATCAAATATATACATTGTGTGCAGTACTTATACCTTTCTAACTATATCAGTGTAAATATATATTTCATTCAATGCCTACTATTAACTCAGACTCTCTATGTATTTATTTGTTTGTTTATTTATTTATTTATTTATTTATTTGTCTTAGTGGTGGAATTTTAACGTGGCTGGCTGCAAAATACATTTTAAAGCTTAATTCAATTGAGCTGAAATTTTATAGACACGATTGTTTTGGGTGACACATGATACTTTTAATGATAATGAATAAAAATGAATTAAATTACTCTAATGTTGTGATTCTTCATATATGTATATATACATATTTATATTAAAAGTAACTATTGAATAAAAAGTAGCTAAAATAAAATTTTTCTTTGTTGATCTAAGTAGGAATTTTTTTATATTACTTGTTTTTTATTATGCCAGAATGTATTTTGTTTTACTTCCTTTCAGCAAATTAATAATTATTTTAAATCTTTTATTTTCACCTTTTCGATATAGTCGCGCCCTTCACGTAGAGTTATCACTCCCCCTAGGGTGGTAAGCCCCACAGTTTGAGAAACGCTGCCTTAAAGAGAACCTTTTGACAGTAATGCCTTTGATCCATCAAAGCAGACATACCAACAGCAATAATCTCCAATAGGATTTATAACCTCGAGATATTCGAGTAATCTTTCCTTTTTGACAAAACTTGTAACGTCCCAGATGTATTACATCAATTCGGGTGACACACTCTCGGGATGCCCTCGCGATTTTTCCCTGTTTTGCACCCCCTCCCCCTTTTTTTTTGTTGCCATTCTTCCTTCTTTTCCTGTATTTACAGAGTTTTAGCTGGACCGCAAAACTCCCCCACTTTTTGACAATGTCGGACATTATCTTACAATACCATGACCATTTTTGGTGTCAAGCCTCTTAATATCGAACTTCACTGAAGTAACGAGGGCGACACTTGATCAGGCACCCAACTCTCCAAACATCCCCACCTAGCCTAAGCGATGGACTTGCGCCTCGGCAGATTAAGTGAGTATAAGCCCCTCTACAGTTTGGATCTTCAGAGGAAGCAATGCTGTCTACGAATTCACGATCATTCGGTTGTCCCTCCATTAGGCGCAACTGACCTGAGAGGCCAGCAAAGCAGTTCTTTAAATGCTCCTCCTACTCTCGGTGGCTGAACGGGACGCCCCTCCCTTTAGTTTCCTGACTCTGGTGGGTAGCACGCCACAATCCAGCCTGCTCTCAACCCTCACACCTGGCTTACATTCAGTTTGTAGGAAGCCAAGTGCGCTCGATTGCAACTGAAAGATGCTTTGGAAGATATTTCTTAAATCATTTATTTACTCAAAAATATAGTAGTAGTCGAGCCTCTATATTGCAAATTTCTATATAGTGTACTGAACCTGAACATTTCACGATTTTTCTTTCTGTAAAATGACCTCTGTAGCGAAGGGCTTTCTAAGTGTAATGGAACTTTTCTTTTGTGACTCAATTTTTGTTCTTCCTTTTAAAAGTATTTGAAAAAATTTCGCTATTCTCTTAATACATTTTTGGTCATAAATCTTGAACTGGTTTTATTAGATCTTACTGCTGAGAGAGCAATAGAGTTCGGACGTTTCATCCAGTGGAAGTTTAACCTTTACCATTGTCCAGTTCAAATGTGGTAACGCAGAGTGGCCGCGGTAGCCGGGTGGTGGTGGCGGTATCGGATCACGCCTTGTTCTAAAAGAGAAAGCCCGACCTCCAGTACTAAGACCCGGCTGCAGGGTAGCGATGCACGTTAAAGGTCGAGAACTGAAACGTCCCCTCCTCCCTTTGTGCGGTGTGGGGAGAGGGGTGCCGGCCTGTGTGTCGTCCAATACTTAACCACATGGTTCAAATATATTACGTTCTAGTGCAGCTGAACAGTGCGTGACGTTAATAATATTCAATCACAATCAACCAGTTCACCAGAACATCCTCTTTCACCAGTGGAGTTGTCGTGTCCTCGTGTTCTAACAATTATAAAATAATGTATTTAATATTACTTATATGCTTTAAATATAATGTCCTGAAATGTTAATTTTAGCAGTAAATGGTTTTTCTTGAATATTGAAAGTACAGTGAATTTTTACAGTTTTTTTCCCTTGTTTTTCTTGCAGTAGTTTTTCTTTTTGATGTATACATATAAAATAAACATATATATTATTTTTTAAAGGTGTGAATAATTCCTTTTTTGGTATTATGTAGTGTTTATGAATTTAAATGTCGGTTTATATATAAAAGCATATTAAAAGAGTATATGTCCTCCTTTGTAGTAACGAATTTTCCATAGGCGAACAACCGTTTACGATAAATAGTGCGCTTAAATTTTCATTTCGTATGGTGGTTTTAGAACAGAGAAAAAAAAAAAATCGAATGTCGATTTTCTATTGTTGTTTTACGACTACCGTTACTCTAGATTTTTTGGCCCGAGAAATTTCAATAGATCCTTGTGATTCATCCCTAATCTTCTCTTCGATGGTTTACACCAAGAAAAGATCTTCTAGTCTTGAGAACACTGGCAAAAGAAGGCTATACAGCTGCTTTTGGCAGGCCAAGACCCACCCTGAGCTGCCGTCGCTCGATGAAGGGGAGGAGGTCAAAATATGGTGGCCTCGCCTTCTGCGTACCTCCCGATTCGCCGGATATGTGCTCCCTAAGTGAAGAAAGTACAACAACCAATTTTGACACGATTTCCTTGAATTAGATAAAAATCTAAAAAGTTGGATGAGGGTGCCTTATATCCATAGTATAAAGAACATATTTGCAATGACGAAAGGGCCAATTTCTTAAATTACTTAAAGGAAAGTTCTATTTTTTAAGTAGAGATTACTTTTCCTCTTATTTTTCCTTTTGTGGTTAAGAGAGAAAACATTGCTAGCAATTTGTATCGATAGAGGATATTTTTCTTAATAAATAATGAGTTTCCTTCTAGTCGTTTCTGAGGGAGTTTAAGATAACACGACCCAGTTCTATGCGTTTAGAATAATTCAATAACTACTACCAACTATGGGCGAGAGTTTTTCCCCAAACCCTGTATTGATACTGTTTTGCTGAATCGTAAAGTAAACTCCAAACAATGCGACGCACTTAATATTTCTTGGATTCCGTTAAAACATCATAAAACTCATGCTGTATCAATTGCAGAAATGTATCATAATGAATCAATTATTGTCTAGATCAGGGGTACTCAATCTTTTTTGCCGCCAGGCCGCATACACATAACAGGTATTTCAAACGGGCCATAAACAAAATACACTACAAGACCAGCTACACATTGGACAAAGCAAAATTGATCAAAATATTAAAACTCACTTTTAGTTTTTATTTTAATACCATATTAACTTTTTTTGATCAAACGTACACATAAAAGTATTTATTTTTATGCATTTCTTAATGAGGTATGTGTGGAATACCTTTATTTCACTCTTCTGTTCAAGCCTCTTGGGTTACATTCTGCCACAGCAAAACAAATTGATTGCAGCAAACTTAGTATGTATTTAATTGTAAAAGCTGACTCGAGAATCTCAGCAATTTTTCCAGTTATCAGTCTAGAAAAGCTTTTCGATGGACTTCACTTGCGGGTCGCAGGTTGAGTATCACTGATCTAGATCTTTTGTAAAACGCCTCGAGGATCAAGGTAATACAGTATTCTCACCCGCGAATCTGCAGTTGCGCGATTCGCAAAATCTCGTCAGATTCCTCGCCTCGAAAAAATTGGTGAATCGTACAGTAATGGATTAAAGAATCGCCGCTACGCCCGCGTCAGAATGTTTAGCTGATAGTGATGACATTCGAGAAATGCTGGATTCCCTGGGGAATCTGTAGTTTCAGTGTCGAGAACACAAGCAGGATTTGATTGATTGATTGAATACGCCTCCCACCGGATGCCACGCCAGTACCGTCTGGCACACATCATGTAATTTACCAGTAATTTTGAACCACATGGTCAAGTGACGGACGACACCCGATACAATCTCCCTCTCCTAACTACTACACCACACCAACGGAGACAAACGCGTTTCCAGCCTTTAGGACAGATTTTAACGTGCATCGCTGCCCTACACGGCGGGTTACCCGGTACTGGGCCTCAGACAAGGCAAGCCACGGTCCGATACCTATACCACTCGGCTACCGCGGCCACATGAACTCATAGAAACGCATGAGCAAAAGCATGACTTTGAAGAAGTCTGAGTTCCAGCATAATCAGAACATCGAGTGACAGTTGGAAATTCGACAGGAGGCCTCAATTTAAATGAAAGAAGAGTTCCAGATTTAAGAAAATATATAAACTCGAAATATGAGCACATTTTTTCAACAAGTTAAGGAATCGAAAAATTATTAGAGCACATTAAGAGGGTACCTGGCAGAGGAAAAATCCTTCTCAAGTCGGCAGACTATTTTGTTAGATTTTTATGAGGAGACCTTTATACATCAAAATAATCCTTGGGGCTTTTGGCCGATTTTTATGTATATGTGTGTATTATCTAAGATTTTACTAAACGTTTTTTTTTTTTCAAAATTTTATTTTCTTTCATCTCCGGGCCTCAAATAAAAATGATGACACTTGTTTCGATGTGACATTTGTATTTCTCAATGATTCTACATCAAATGTGAGTAAAATACTATTTTTATTGTAATAACACTTTCTTATTTCGAAAATTTCTGTATATTTCGTCAGTAACTTTCTAATATTGTATAATAAAAAAAAATGTTGAAATGTGAAGATGATATTGTAGTATATAAAAGCCAGGCGCAATTTGTATACTATTTGAAAAAATTCGAATATTTAGTTCATAAATAATATATTTGGGTAATAAATAAAGAAAATATTGTTTTTATTGTAACTATATTTTCTTATTTCTTACACATTTTGTGCAAAGTGAGTCGCTACCATTGCCTGATAGAAGAAGTAATAAGCTAAACCATGAAATGTAAAATGCTATTGTATCAAAATAAGAGCTATGTATCAATTTGTATTTAATTAGAACATATAGTCTTTCGTTAGATGTTACCTATATATTCCACTCTCTTAGCTAATAGGACGGGTATTCCCTGCAAAAAGAAGAGACAAAGTTCTAGTTAGTCCAACAGTAGCGCCATAAATCGGTATCGCTAGTGAAAATTATATGCCAGAGATGCTTCAACCATTGATGTAGAAAAACGTAGATGAAAGGAAACAAAATTAAAGTTTTAAAAATTAAAAACACCCTTTTATATGCTTTCAACGAACTAAGCTTTTCGCTGTAACTTAATCTTTTTAGTCACCAAATCTGGAAATGGGATCTGAAATCAAATGCTGCGTATAGTGATGGATCGTAAAAAATTTGGAACACCGTTAATCTGATGATCCTGATCACATTAACAATGGAATAAAATTATTAAATTATTGTATTGTCATCGATTCTGGACCAGTAAGGGAAGTTTCGAGAATTAATCTGACCTTTTAAAGTGGATAAAAATTGAGTTCAAAGATTCCGTTACATACAAGTGTGAAAATGTCAGGGTATAGGGACCACTTGGGGAAGGGATGCGTAAATGTCCCTGTTAACTTGTAACGTGCTTCCTCATCTTTCACATGCCGCACCCCATTAAACTTTATTTTCTTTATGGCGGTGAATGGCTCTTCTTGGAAAGTATTCTTCCCGCCCCTAAAATTTAAATGTAAACGTAAAATTCGGCAAAATAACTTTCCTTGAATAGTATTGTTTAATTGTTAATAAAACATAAAATTTGCAAGAAATTCAAAAGAGAAATATTTGGCCCACGAAAGGGTTAACTGCTGCAAAGCAATTTGTTACTTAATTTCATGTTCTGTACACACACACAGTGAAATTATACATTGTACTATTGAACATTTACTAAACTATATTATTACAGCTTGTTAGCAAAACGAAAGACTAGAAGTATAAATTGTATTAGTAACGTAGTAGCGGTGCACAGACTACCCTCTAAAATCATGCATTTTTAAAAAAATGGTCAATTTTTTTTTGATTTTATTTTATATTATCTTATTAGCTTCATAAAATGCCAAGGCTTTTTATTTTCTCCATCTGCCTGAAACAAAACTTAGTGTTAGATACCATAACTTTACATAAGATAAAATGCGTTTTACTCGAAATGTGTGTTTTTTCGAAAACTCAAACGGGGACATGATTGCTCAAAAAAAGTTTTAAAATAATTTGGTTGAAAGTAGGTATGTTCCCATATAACAGTATGTAGATCCGAGATTTATCTATCTCTGTTTTATTACAAAATTTTCAGTCCCTTATGCGTGAATAGGACCACTATTTTTTAAGGCAATTTCAGCTTATACAAAATCCAGATAAAAGTGCTCTAGTTTTTGTAAAAATTAAAATATTTTTTTATTATGAAGGCCACTTCAAAAAGGAATAGCAAGTAAATAATACATCAAAATTGAAAATAGAAAATTTGTTCATTTATCATTTGTACAGAAAGCGGGACCTTAATATGCAATATTTTGTCACTTTACCCATTTTTTTTCATATTTTAGTAGTAAGAATAGATTTTTTTTTTTTGTAATTTTCAGAAGCCCGGCTCCAAAATGATTCTAGCACCTCATAAACCAACAATGCATCCCCAATATATCTATATTATTGATTAAAAAATTGTCGCAAGTAGTCGGATACCTTAAGTCATTTAGGCTCACGTTATTCTATTTTCTTTGGCATTGCTTGACCAACCAAGCTTGCAATTAATTGCAATCACGTGATTCAACTTCCGCTGGCATTTTCTTTTAAATTTTACTTCTCGTGTTAGAGAGAGAGTGTAAGTTTAGGTTTACAATTCGCCATTTATAGGGGAAAATTCTAGCTTCCGTGGACTATTTTAAAGCCGGGATGATACGCTGGCGTGTATATATATATACGTCTCGCTAAGCTGGTGCATTGAACGCCCTGGAACGTATATATACGTCTGTACTAAATGCGATTCTCATGTTTGCGCTGCTATCTGTAAAACTATTCCGACGTCTTTGGGAGGCAGTAAAATGACCTTGACAGTGTTAGCGCGAAGGCTTTACTTATTTCAGAGAAAAATTTGCTTATTTATACCTTTTATTTTCTCCCTAATATACCGCATACGCTCGCCTATGTGAGAAACAGTGGCACTGGAGAGCGATTTGCGTAACTTTTAATCAGCAATTAAGGTTAATATTATGGGGAATGAAAGGCGTAATTTGGTAATGTCAATGAGTTTATTTCATTCCTGGATACGTCTCTCTCCCCTTGAGGCCATGGTAGCCTAGTAGTTATGATCACGAATTAGTAGCCGGTGTGTCACACATACTCGGTTCGAGTTTTAGTGCAGCGTCCGCAGTGCGCCTTAGATAAGGTGTAACGAACTCGTGGCCGACGTATCATGAGTTCGAGCCTAGTACCGCTGCAGACCCGACGTGACGTTAAATCTGTCGAGAGCTCAAACATCCTCCCATTGCGGCATAGTAGCGTGCGTGGTAGTTAGCGGTGCTGTGCTCAAGTGTCATCCTTCGTCCATGTCAAAGATGAAATCGCCAAAAGCCCTCTAGTAGCTGAACAGTGCTATGTTAACAATCACTCACTTGAGCCTTAGTTCGACTAAACACCCACCGTGTAGAGGAGTTGATGCCATTTTCTGTCAAAAGTCCTTTCGTTGGCCTGGTGTGATAGTTTGTTGAGAAGGGTGCCAGCTCAGGTGCCGCCCTTCCGTCAATTTGGTCGAGGTGTTCAAGACAGGGGTCCTTCGCCAAAAGCCCCGCAATTCTTTTTATTTCGGGCAAAACAATTTTCAGTTCTGGCTGCTGGAAACTGATTTCGAATTAAAACAATGACGGATAACATATAGCAACAACGCCCGGAAATTCTATTTCGCCCACTGCATATTTTGGAACAATTGTGTATAAAAATTTCAGTTGAAAAACTTTTAAAAAATCATTGTTCCATTTTTTGCAAAAATTGTACATGTGGGAAATTTACATAGAAATTAATATTTTTTTTTAAAAAAAAAAATTTCATATGCAAGAAATGGAGCATTCTTTTTAACAAGTTTAAGAAAAATAGAGTAGATAATTACAACTTCATTCACATTATTTATATTAAAGAAAATATTTTCAAAATAGATTTTTTTTTGTACCTTATTGTGTGCTTTATATCAAACTCGATAATACCAGCCGCTTCGCCTGGAATTTCATGATTGTATTTAAAAACATTTCTATATAGCCCTCTCCTCTTGATTTAAAAAGAGCAAAACTTGACTTCCTAAAACGGAATCTTTTAAACCTCTGTAACTTCACCCCTAGCGAGTCACCTGCAAAATCCGTTCTTTGTGAATTTCTGCTAAATAAAAAGAATATACTTGTCAAATTTCATATCTGTAAGTCTAATATTCAAAAATGGGATTTTTTTTAATCAGTCAGTAGCTCTTAGACTAACAAAGGAAACATATTTGCAAAATTTCATGTCTGTAGGTCTAATCGTTCAAAAACGGGCATTTTTATCCATTATAAGTACAAAAATTAATGCAAAATGTGTGTATCAATAATGCAACACCCTGAAGGAATCATGCAAATAACATGAAATTTACAACATGCATTAGCGGAGGTGAGATATGCAAATGATTAGAATTTCAGTGCAGACACACATCACGCGCGCCTGTGGCGCCACCTCAAAGCGCTATTTAAGGCTTGGAGATTTCGACGATTTTAAGTTCTGCAATTGTGTTTGCCTTGTGGGTTTTTCAAAAAACGATCAGTTATGTCTCGTAGAAAACAGCGATCAGCTTTTGATCAAGTATCTGAGTTCGACAGAGGAAGGATAGTGGCCTACCGAAATTGTGGATTATCTTTCAGGGAAATCGGTAGTAGTGTTGGACGAAACCAAACAACTGTAATGCGGATATGTAACCGTTGGATGCAGGAGGGTACGACGGACCGACGTGGTCGATCGCATCCACCTCAGTGCACCACTTCACGTGAGGGCAGGCAAATTGTGCGCATGGCAGTGACGGATCGCTCAGTCACATCACGAACCATAGCACAGCACATTGAGTCTGTAACGCATCATATAGTGTCTGCGCGTACCATTCGACGCCGTTTACAGCAGATTGGTCTGTCTGCAAGACGTCCATTGCTTGGTCTACCCTTGACGCAGAACCACAGACGTCTCCGCCACCAATGGTGCGTTGAAAGAAGGATGTGGGTGGCAGAATGGAATGAAGTTGTCTTTACTGACGAGTCACGCGTCTGCCTGCAACACCACGATGGTCGGATTCGAGTCTGGAGACACCGTGGAGAGAGGATGCTGAACAGCTGCGTTATGCACCGCCACACTGGTCGTGCACCGGGTATTACGGTATGGGGCGGTATTGGATATCACTTTCGCACTCGTCTAGTACCCATTGCCGGTACTTTAAACAGCCATCGCTACATCTCCGAGGTGTTGGAGGCAGTTGTCCTTCCTTACCTTCAAGGCTTGGCCACAGCCCTATTTCAACAGGATAATGCGCGACCACACGTGGCCCGCATTGTCCAAAGGTTCTTCGTTAATCACCAGATTGAATTGCTTCCCTTGACTCGCTCTCCGGATCTGTCGCCGATAGAAAACATGTGGTCCGTGGTTGCTCAACGATTGACTCAGATTACACCCCCAGGTGCCACACCAGATCAACTTTGGCAACGTGTGGAAGCTGCTTGTTCTGCTGTACCCCAAGAACACATCCAAAGTCTCTTTGAATCAATGCCGAGGCGTGTGGCAGCGGTGATCTCAAAAAGGCGGCTACTCTGGCAGGAACCACACTTCACAGAAGTCTATAAATTTAATCATTTGATACTTGGTCAACATATTATCTACAAAATAAATTTTGTTGTGCTATCTCTTGTCTTTCTTGGTGTTGCATTTACGATGGCCAGCAATGTATTTTCTCCCACTATGTTATGCATATATGCAATAATATGAGAGGGAAAAAAATGATATAATGGACTAAATTCATGTGACGTAATTAGTCACATGATAACTCAGTCGCGTGTTTTCAGCCAATCAGTTCATAAATTAATGCGTCGTCATAATTATATCATAAATATAAGCACTCATTTCCAGCCAATTAGTTCATGTACTCCACTATTGCCGACTTTTGCTTTTTGCAGAAACTTTCTTTTAGAAAGTACATATTTGTGTCAACGGTATAATAATGCATATAGTTACACAAAATGCACTTAATTTTAAAGTATTCGTATAACGTAAGTTTTTTTTTTTTTTAATTTTGAAAACTGTTTGAACAATTTTAATACGTGAACTCTTTACCCAATCATATCAAATTTTAAATGTTATCTCAACTTTACACAAGTTGAACAACTAGTATGTCAGTTTTTAATCAATGGGAAACACGTGATTGCCTTTATCATGTGACTATCATGAATTTAGACCATTGCGGAAATAAGAAATGAAATGGAAATGAACTTAATGGATTTAGTGTCCATTTGACGTTTTAATCACGTGATGATTACATTCACTTGTTTCCAACCAATCAGTTTATAAATTTATGTAAAACGATAGGCATATGATAAATTCAGTCACACGTTTCTAGCCAATCAGTTCATGCGCTTCGTTGTTGCCAATTTTTTTCTTTTTGTATAATTTTTTTTTAATGTATAGATTTTTTTTTTTAATTCTGAAAAGCTCTTTGAAGAATTTCAATACTTGGATGTCATTATTCAATTTTCAATTTTGAAACTGTAACAGAATTTTACAAATACAAGTTCAAGCCAGTCTGAGCTCAATGTGTGCCAGCTCAGGTGTCGTCACGTCACTTGACCATGGTTCAAAATGACGTGGTCCGTCGCCAAAAGCCCTCGTGTAGCTGAACAGTGCGACGTTAATATTCAATCAATCAATCAATCTGAGCTCAATGGAGAACGCGTAATTGCACTTATCATATGACCTTCATGAATATAGTCCATCGATGAGCAATTGAAAATTCAGTTTGACTCATTTTTTTTATGTCCAATGCAAGGTTATATAGTATAGACCAGGGAAACTCAACCTTTTCTTCGGCGGGCCGCATAACATAATAGGTATTCCCCGCGGGTCGCATACACATGGCAGTTAATTCATGCGGGCCAAAACATGATTGCTTAATACAACTGAATACATTAATTTTCTTAAGATTAATTGCCTTAAGAAAACCAGGACATCACATACTTTGAAAAAATCGATTTTTAAATTTTAGTTCTAAAATAGTGTTGAGACATAGCCATCCTGTGATGACATGTTTCCGTTCCGCGTAAGCTAGAGGTGTGGACAAAATGAGAACATAATTTAATACAACTTTTATTAAGAGTAATTATAATATTAAATTCTAATTTTGAAAGTTATTAATTAAAGTGAGAGTCGAGCCCAAATTAAATCACGTATTTAAGTCGATCACGAATTAGATCTTCTATCTCAATATCCTAAATAATTCTGTTATCTAATACTTATATCTAATATTACTTTCCAGTTTTGGTCCCTTGACCTAGAGAATATAATCTATAACTTATATAAGAAGATTCTTGATCCACAAGGTTTATATCTTGCCCATATCACACACTAAGTTTTGTACATTTGGAATGATCCCTACAATCTGAGCTGCACGTCTATATTATGCTATTGCTCAGTTTGCGCGAACTTTATGTATATCATTTCTAATTCGATCCGTTCTTCTGGTATTGGTTTGAAAAGGTTTTCATTAATCGTGGCCGTAAAGTGAACATAGAGTATGTTTAAACCGAGACGTCACAGTTATTTTTCTGAATCTAAAAAAGTGTAATACTTAGATGTTTGTGATAAAATATAGCCCTAAATATGGAAATAAAATGTAAACAAATACCCCCTTTTTATATATAAAAAATTTTAAATTTTTTTAAAAATTTTGATTTTTTTTTTTATTTGTGTAAAAATATATCTAAACGGATACATTATATAGTGAACAAAAGGTTTTGGGATATAATGTCTAATATTTTTAAAAATAGATTTATATGTGCAAAAAGAAAAGTAAGATTTTCAAAATTTTTAAGTTTTATGATTATTTCAAAGAAATTATGCAATCAATTCATTAAAAACTGTTTCATTATGTTTGATATGTTGCTTTATATATATGTATAAAATTTTTTGTATATTCAAGAAATATTTTTGTAAGAAATGTCTTCTACATGAAAGTATTACAAGATCTCGAAAATTATGTTCATGTTAACTGAAACAAAGGGAAAAAAAAACATAAGAATTTAAAATTACTTTTGTAACCTAGAAAATGATTAAGCATTATTATTAGGCATATAAAAATAGGCAAACAAATACTAATCAAGTGTATAATATGTGAAAATATAGTTGTTTTTTTTAGTTTTTTCACTTTTTCTCAAAAGCATATTTTTTTGCATTTAGGTACATTTTTAAAAAACCTATTGCACTATATGATTCCAGATTTTTTATACGTACTTCTATACAAGATGCCTATGCATATAGTGAACCTAATTTTATTTTCTATTAAAATAGTGCCTAATTTTTTAAAAATGGTCTTATGCATAAATAAAAGCAGAAAAAAATAAAAAAATTCCAAATTTCAAAGTTTTATAATTTTTTTACAGAAACTATATCAAAATTTTACTAAAACAATAGGTTCGCTGTATTTTGTGCATTGTTTTATATATGTGTAAAAAATATTTCGCATAAAAAAAAAGATACTTTTTTAAAAAATGGTACCTAAACATAAGTATACATTAAGAGTTCTCAAAATTTATGTATTACTTAAATTAAGTAGGAAAAACCCTTTTGAACAAAAAGGTTATTTTTAAAGTTCTACAGAATAATTAAATTATCTTTATTAAGTGCTTAAAAAAATCTAAGCTCTATTGGAAATCTTAAAAGATATATGTTTCATAGACAAAGGGTCTTAATTTTGGCATTTTACTCTTTCAAGCATGTCCTGGTTCCCGGTTAAGGTAAGCCATGTATTAAAATTCTTCAATCTTTAAAATTTTTTTTAAAAATTGCTATATGTGTATTTTTTAAAACACACACAAATACATTTTATCTACCAAAATAAGTGTTTTGTTTGTTATTATAGTCGCCAAATATGTCATTTTTTAAAAGAAATTTTATGCAAAAAGCATAAGTTGGCAACAGTGAAGCACATTAATTGATTGGCTGAAAACACATGATTGTAGCTATCATATGACTCTGATGTCACATGAATTCACCCCATTGTGAAATGTACGTTTAGTAGAAGGATACGGGGAGGGGATGGCAAAATTTACGAAGATTTTGTATTTTAAAAAAGTGCGTCAAGCACAGTTATCTCTTATTGAGAACCAAAAAAATTTCCTTTTATGCCTAAATATGATTATAAATTTTACATTAATTGTATTTAAAATTTTAAAATATAAGGAACAATTTAAACTCGTATGAAAAACTAACCAAAATTTTAATAACTGAAATAATTATGAAGTATTTTCATAATCTTTTTGTACATAATATAAACACTTTTTTTTAAAAAAAAAAAACTATTACTGCTGTACTTTATAAAAATATGGAAAAGAGAAATTTTAACATTTTAGTTTGACAAACTCACGGGAATAAACGATTTACAATAACAACAAACATGTTTTTCAAAAAACAGAAAGAAAAAAAAAATCTTAAAATATAAAATTTTTTGTTTTTTTATAAATATTTTTATTCTTAGCATTATGAGAACAATTAATTGTGTAATGAGGCATGCAGAAATTTAAATCAAATTAAAATAAATGTTACAATTAAATGTAAGGCCTAGTGGCTGAGTGGTTAGTGCGGCGCGCTACCACGCCACATGTCCGAGTTTCAAACCCCGGGCTGGGCAAGGTTGACTCAGCCTTTATCCTTTCAATGAGTCGATAAATGCGTACCAAGCTTGCTTGGGAACTTAATGCTGGGGTTTCACGTCAGACTGACCACCTAACCGGAACATCTACTCATGCAACTCAGGGCCAATGGTCACATATATTGAGTTGGGCACAGTAGGCCTTGGCCGTCATGGGCTGTCGAGTGAGTGAATATTAACGTCGCACTGTTAAGCTACACGAGAGCTTTTGGCTACGGACCATGTAATTTTGAACCATGGTCAAGTGACGTGGATGGCACCTGAGCTGGCACCCCCTCTTCTAACTACCACACCAACGGGAGGACGTTTCAGCTCTCGACAGATTTAACGTGCATCGCTGCCCTACACGGCGGGTCTTTAGTGGTTCTGGGCTCGAACTCGTGACAAGGCAACACGATCCGATACCTTGACCACTCTGCTACCGCGGCCACTCGTAGGCTGTCGGACCCCTGAGTTAAGTTTATAATTAAATGTAAAATTTGCCTTAAATTATAAATGCTTTCTTATCCTTAGATACTTGAGATGAAATAATCATTAACACTGAACACAGAAAACACATTAGGATGACATTCTGTCGATCAATTTTTGTTTTGAAAAAAGGATGCAAAATAGTTTTTACAGCATTTTAAACTTTTTGTTTTGTATTTCCGTTAAATATTCTGTCGAAATGCTTGCAACGGATTCCTTTTATGAAAATTCTTATTTTTTCTTTTTTTTAATTACATTTTTTTACGCAATAGATAAGCGGATGTGCTGCTACTAATATATAATATATACTAAAATATTTTAAATTTCTGAGCCAAGTTTTTACCTTTTCGTAATCTAGCACGTTTAAATAACAATCACTTTCTTTTTTTTTAACAGAAAAAAAAAATCAAAATCAAAATCAACAATGGATTAACAAAATTGTTGTTGATTTGAAAATGAACTTTTTAAAGGCTGTTTGTTTCTGTTTATTTGACAGTAAAACAACACTAACATGTCCCCTTATTTTGCACAAATGATCAAAGGCGAGGTTGACCATTCAGTTAGCATTACACTTGCCAAACCCATGCTCTATGTCAACGAGAAGATTTTAAAGTTTTTAACTTACGTCAGACCGCTATTTGTAAGGAATTACAAAGCTGAAATCCGGTGTCTAACATTTACGAACTTATTACTCGTGGAATATTATCTAATTTACTTGCTGTAAAACTATTTTATCTTGGTTATGTAGTAACTTAAATCGCGATATCATCCATTTATACAACTATATACCTTTTTAATGGCTTATTTGCGATTATATTGCACGTCTTATAAAGTTCGATTATTTTCTTTTATTACCTGCTTTAGTTATTTATATCGATTAGCTGAAACAATACATAAAGCGGCCGAAGAAGAAAATATTCCAATTAAAAAACAAAACCAAAATATATATATATTATATTAATGTCTTTGAGAATAAATTTATCACCACATATGGCTTCTATCGACTGAAAGTAGATGTTTTATTACATTTTATTGATACTTCCATATCTATAAAAGGAGGATCAATTTCACTAAATAGTTTTTATCCTCTAAAAACTATTTCTATTTCAGTGACCATGGCTACAAATAACATACTAAATGTAAATATCACATGTATACTTTTAGAAATGTTAATTCTGTAAGCACTTTGAATTTTCGGAAAACAAAGTTTAATAACACTGTAACCTAAATACAACCTAGCGTGAAACAAAAATACAGCAGCTGTGGTATACACTAGCTACTTTTAAGAGTGGAGAAACAAAAAAAGGGCAAAAAAGGGGGGGTTTTTATGCTAAAGATTAAAAATCCCTCTTCGAAGTAACTCCCAAAACCCCCCGTTTGGAACGCTTTTTGGGTTGGGAGCTATGCAAAAATACCCCCCTGTTTATTAACCCTTTTGAGTTTGGCACGCCCCACCGTTCGCCACACGGGGGTTTTTGGGGACGGACCACGTAAAGAACAACCCTGGTCAAGGACGTGGACGACACCCCCGAGCTGGCACCACCTTCCCCCCAATACCCACACCAAAACCAATGGGAGGGGTGCAGCCTGACAGATTTAACCCTGCATCGCCCCGGCGGGGCTTTAGTGGGTACCCCCCGGCTCGAACTTTGTGAAAAGGAAAACCACGATCCATACCTATACCACTCGGCCCCCGGGCCCCGGTTAAATCATTAGAGCAAGAAAAGAAGAAAATGAGCGAACACATCAATTTGGCGTGGTTTAAAGGAAATGTCTCAATCACTTGTTAAATAATTATTAATATATGGAATTAAAATCAAATAAAGTAAAAATAAAATAAAATAAATGATCTAACAAAGTTTTTTATAAAGAAATTTTATTTTTTGCCTGTATATACAACGTTATTTGAAAATAAATTTTAAGAAAAAAAAAACCCTATTTTTTGACTTAAACTTTCAAAATTTTTTCAATTTAAATTTTCCCAAACATTTTAGAATTTGCAAAAGTTAAGTAAATATTGTTTGAACATTTAATAATCTGTTAAAAGAGATATTTTTTCGTAAAAAAAAAATTTATATTTCCCCCATTGGGGAAAAGGGCCCGATACAGTAAATAAGCTAAAAAATTAGGTTTTTTTTAAAAAAAGTTTCCCCTTGTTATTACCTCTTTTTAAAGGGGTGGCAACAGGGTTTAAAACCCCATTTTTTTTTTGTTTCAGATAATTTTCTTTAAAAAAGCTTTTAAAAAAATCAAGGAAAAATATTTCAAAATTTTTTTTTCCCCCAATTTTTTATAAAAAAAATTATAGAAAAACAGGAAACAAAAAAAGATGAATGTATTTTAAAAAAATTTATAATTAATCAAAATGAATTGATTTTTAAAAATATATATATATATGTCATCGTAAAAACAGAATGTAAATTATGGTTTGCACATTTTATATATTTCAAGCAAAATTGAATCAATTATAATTTTCCATTATAAAATAGTATACCTTCATTTCCTGAAGTAAATATATATATGTATTACATGTTATACATATGTATTCTTATGATAATGAAACATCGTTGTACTGAAAGTTTTCACGTTTTATGCGTGGAACAATCGAGTACATCACATAAATTGATTGCTACCATTCGGCTATTTTTTGCTCCAAGCGTCTAAAAATAGAAAAATGAATGATTCATTAAACGAATAATTTATTTTATCAACTTGTTGAGTTTTCAAGTGCATGCACATCCCATATCAAACCATCCTTTCTTCGAATGTGATAAAGGTCCTCACATCACCTTTACGTCAGAGTTGCTTTACTCATTTTATTACCTACCGATGTGAATTTTTTCTTCGCCAATATTTCACAAATGTAAAGGGACAGAAAATATTGCCTGATTGCGCATGCACCAGATGCAGATCAGCCGTATGAAATCGGGGAAGAAATAAATATTGATCATATTTTGAATGATTTTATTTATTAATTTTGATTTTTATAGAAAATTGAAATGCAATTTGTGTTATTTTGTAATTTCCAATTTTCTCGAGGACTGACTCTAACTGACATGAAAAATAATTAATTTAAAAATTACACTTTTACTCCGGTAGTAATTTAAAAAAAATGCAAAAAATTTAATAAAAATGAATATTTTTTTCACTTTTTATTTAAACTACTGTCGTTCTTCGTGAAAAATTATCCATTTTTTCTCAATTTTTACTATCAATGAAAAAGGACGTTGAAGACTTAAAGCTTGTTACTTTTATTCAGTTATAAATGATTAAAAAAAATGTGTTGCATTTAAAACAAAATAAGGCATAAAAAATATTGGTTGGAAAGAGTCAAGTTTTAGTAAATAATTGTATTTTATGTCTTGTTTTCAATTGAGGAATTTTATCAAATAAAGCAGTATTAACCAAAAATAAATTAATTAATTATAAATCACATTCATAAAATTGATTTTTATGACAACAGTATTTTTTCCCTTGAATTTAAAAAGTGTATACAATATATTGTGGAAAATTTATCTTTATTCAATTTTTATAATTTGAAGACATGCGCCGTAATGCAATATTTACTGCTTCGATCCACAAAGGCATTTTCATGAAGCCATTGCGTGGCCATTTAATGACCGCTAAGAGCCGGGGTCTGATTCAACGGAGGTATTGGTCATGCGCTAGCACGTGACATGTGAGGCGATGAGAATCTAAGCATCTGATTGGCTCTTAGAAAGACGGCCGCACATCGGACCATTGCAGCGGTACAGATAGTTTTGCATCCAGGAGTAATATAGAAATGATGCGGCTCTTGCCGGTAGTTATTAGGTGACATTTAAGCGGTTTGTGAGAAGTGTCTGGTTGTAACAAATTATTAAGTCACTCTTCCTAACATTTGGATTAGTGTTTTTCATTTACTTAAGTAAGCATGCTAAAATATATTTCTCTGTGAAAAAAAATCTTAATTTTTAAAGCTTTATTGAATTGCCACTAACTGAAAATTTTAAAAAACGATATGCTTCTTATTATTGAATTTCTGTTTTCATTTATGGATTTCTATAATATTTCTCTTGCATTATTTGTGTACTTCTAAACAGTTGAAAATTATTGAATATCTGGATTTCTAGAATGTTTTCAATGCATTGAAGTATAATTTATTACCAAAATTTGACATTTACTTGGTAGAAATGGGATCGAATATATATAAATTTTTTTGAGTAAACTCAGCCCACAAAAAATATTTATAATATGTAATATTTTATATCTCGTCTTGTTATTAGTGTCAAATAATTACTATATGCTATCTAATTCTGCCAATATTTTATGGTAAAATAATAATTAAAATATGTTTTGTCATTGCTTTTATGTTGTAGTTGTTAAATTCTGAAGTTTTTTAAGTCTTTTCTTTGAAATTTCAAAAAACAAGAAGAAAAAAAACCTAACTGAAATGAGATATGATTTTTATTTTTAAATAGTCCTTTTTGAAATTTATATGCTTGAATTAATTTACTTGTTGCCCTACTTTTTAAATTATGGTGTTGTGTTGCCTGAAAATTATTAAAAAATTTTTCCTAGTAGTAGCTTTCTAGTTTATAATACAGCTGAAAGAATTGTTTAATTAAAGCTAGTGATAATAAATAAGTTATGAAAAGATTATGTTTTGATAAAGTACAAAATAACTTCTTGCAAATATTATAAAATTTTCCATGTGATTATATTCTGAATTCTTTATGACTTCTGTTGCTTATTTAAATTTTAGTAATCTCAAATTGTATAAAAAATAGGATTTTTTAAACTCATTTTGTTATATTTGTAAAGTACATAAATAATATCAATTTCACAAATCTGAATTATCATTAAACTACTTTTAATTCAATAATAAATATATTGAGATTTTAGCACTGAAGTGATACAAGAGGAAAAAAACTGGTAACTTATTTTAAAAAAAATTCTGAAATTAATTACAAGTTTTTAAATATCATTTATTTTTTAACTAATTGAAGGCTGAATGATTTATTGGTAAAAAGGAAAGAAACAGGCAAGTGAGTGTGGTGACATGGATATTATTACACTTCTCACAATTTACTTTGCTGCAATAAGCATCTACAAATATTTGCAAAACAAAGAATTACAGAAATATTGATAGATAAAACAGTGTTATAAATTTTTTAATGAATTCTATTAGATTAAAAATATATTTGTGCATTCCTTTTTATGGTTAATTATTTTGTTTTTTAATATTTCTAAAAATATAGTTTTTATATAAAACTAAATTATTAAAACTAAAACAATACATACCTTTCCTGTAAAAAATTTAATAGAATGTAAATATTAGAATGAAAGATTTTCTATGTATGTATGCTTAAATTGTATCTATGCTTAATTGTATATATGCTATGTATGGATGTTTAAATATTTGTTAAAATTAGGATTGAATAAAAATGAAAATAAACATAAATTCTAAGGAAATGTTAAAGTTATGGATAAATATTCTTGAAATACATATGCCTAAGTATTACTATAATCTCCTCTCCCTCTTTCTCAAATATTAATGCATTTTTAACTTTTATATTGCAGAATATTTCACTCCTACCTGCTATGTAAATTTCATTCATCTTTAAAGAATTGTAGTGTTCTATTATAAAATATCATCATGTCAAGTGAAATTATCATCTCTGGAATATCAGGAAGATTTCCTGAATCTGACAGTGTAGCTGAATTCAGTCAAAATCTCTACAACAAAGTAGACCTTCTCACCGAAAATGACAAACGATGGGAACCTGGTAAGGGCTTTAATAATTAAAAATGTATTTTTTAGTTATTTCATTTCTCAATGCTGTTACTATCGATAATTCATTTTCTAATATATTGTTAATGTAGTTTCCAGTTTGAGAATATTATTACATAAAAGTCAATGTTTATCAAGCTGATCGATGAATATAATGATAATTGATGTGCTAATATATCCTTAATGATTCTTGTCATTTGTGAAATGAGTCTATTAAAAAGCAATACATCAAAAACTAATTAACTCTTCTGATTTACAAAGCTATCATTATTGTATGTATAGACAAGGCAAAAGAGACTTAGAATTGTTAATTTTTTTTAAAATAAACTCTCCTAGTTTGAAACAATGGAAATTTATATTTAATAATTTACATGTATTTTTTCTTTAAAAAATCAGCATTATTGCAGTAATTTTCACTAGATATATTTACATTTTGAAGAGTAAAAATATAAACAAACTAGAATTTTTATTTAAAAAGTTTGATATGTTTTAAAATGATTCAAATTGAAATTTTAAGCAGTTGTGGAATTTGTTTAAATTTGGTAGATTGTTTTTTTTTTTCTTTCTATTCTTAGTGCACTTTTTTTATTTTTTTATCTAAGAATAAAAACATATATAGTATACAATTTTCATGTAGAGGATATTTTTAATCAAAGTACATAAAAATTTTAAAAAGCAAAAAGAGCATACATTTGTCGAGAAATTTAATGTTAGAATTTTAGTCGACAAATCAGTACTACAAGTAGTTTTCGTTTCTAATCTTTATTTTATCACTGTTTGTATCAGTGTTTATCAACTTTTTACGTTCATTGGATTGCTTCTTTTAGTGAATGAATTTTTCAGCCTGTTTAAAACTTTCTGTGTTTATCAGTTTTGTGAATGGTTATTTTTAGCTTTCTGACTTCAAGATAATTGATAAAATTTTGTTGATTATAGATAGGATTACTTTTCCATGCTTCAATCTGTCATTTAAGCTCTTTGGAAGATTAACTAGATATGTGTCATTGACTTTTGAAAATAAATCTAGAGAAAAAAAAGTTTTATTAGTCGGGAAAGTTACATTAAGAAATATATGCTGAGGAAATTAAAAACACTCAAGCTTTATTTATTCTTATTCCTGTGGGCTTGTATGGAATATTATCAGTTTACTTTTCTTAGTATTTTTTTACCAAGAAATTAAGAATTCAATCTGGAATTGTTTGATTTCTTTTTTAAAAAATAATAATTTATATTGTTGTTACAGTTTATTATTTAGTTTTATACATCAACCTAAAACTAGATTCATAATATATTTAGTTGACATGAATCACTGTATTATTATGCCTTTGATACATAATAATCATTACAGGACTTTTAAAAAATTAAAATAGATAGTAAGAATGTGGTACTAATTCGATAGATCTGATAAAATTATAGAACAATAATAGAAATAAAATCTAGTTATTATATTAGTTTTTTATTCAAGTTATGTGATAGATCTTTATGTTTTTATAATATAAGTGGAAAAGTAAGTGGACCCATTAATAATTTCAATTTATGAATGAACCTCTGTGTGTGCATTAAAAATGAAAGAAAGAAATATTAGAAAATAAGAAGAAATGTCCTTTGTATTTTCTGAAATTCAGTGGTAATCTGATTTTTTTTTTCTCCTTAGGACTCTATGGGTTACCCAAGAAAATGGGTACTATAAAGAACGTAAACAAATTTGACAACCAGTTTTTTGGAGTGCATAACAAGCAAGCACATATGTTAGACCCTCAAGCAAGAATTCTTTTGGAATCAACATATGAAGCAATCGTTGATGCTGGTAATTACATAATTTAGTGATACAAAATAATAAACATGTGTCTTTTACTCTAAAATAATGAATTAAATATCTTGTATTACTTTTGCAATTCAAATCGCTTCTTATCTGCAAGTAATTCAATCATATTACTTGCAGATAAGAAGCGATTGATTTTAACAAATACAGTAATTATAAATTGTAAATACTTGATATGTGTATCATTGTTTTAAAATTGTGTCTTGGGTCTGTTTCTTCCTGATATTGATGGAAGAATTAAAATATAATCTAAAATAAAATTGGCACCTTTTATTTGACATGTTATGTTTGCATTTGGATTATTTTCTTAAGATTGGAACAAAGACTTATTTTTTAGAAATGTAATTTTTCTTTTTGAATATCTGATAATATTGCAAGATGCAAAATAAAATTAACTTATGTAGTCTTGGCAGTGGCATAATGTATAATATTAGGGCCCCCCTGGAAAGTCAGGTTTTGAGCCTTAAGTTGGATCTCTTGCAAAGGATTGCATACTTGGCATGGACCCTCCTGCTATGTGGGGGTGTACATTATGCCACTGAGTCTAGGATCTTCAGTGTTTGAAATTCCAGTGAAGATAATTTTAAAATATTCTTAGATTCTGTTAAATGAGGATACGATTATCATATTTTCTTTTTAGTTAAGTCATAATGTGTATTATTTTCTTGCATAATTGTTATGAATTTAAGATCATATAAATATGCACTTGCATGTGTTTTGAAATGTTGAAATAATTTTTTTTTAAAAATTCAAAAGTAATTATTGTTATATTTTTGTTTCTGAATTGTTTTGCTACCTGTGTTACAAAAAAGGCAGATCAATTTTTTTCTGATGTTTTTAGATCATTCAGAGAGGAAAAGTTATTCATAAATTTCAGCAAATTAAATTTTCCATTCTTGTCAAAATATGAAAATTTATTTCATGAAATGCTTTGCTGAAAAGTGTGATTAAACAAGTATTTTGCTACATCATGAGTTTTTTTTGTTAATATTAAATAGTGAACTTTTCAGCTAAAATATTTTAAATAGGACTTTATTGTGCTATTTTTTTTTCATTTACTTAAAAGAGAACATACTTCTAAACAGCTTTTTATATTTAATACATATTATTACATAGTTAACGTCATTATTTTTTGTCTTTTAAAATTTTTCTTGGTATTTTTAGGATATGATCCAGAAGAGTTGCGAGGCAAAAACATTGGAGTTTACATTGGAAACTGTTCATCTGAGAGTGATGAATTCTTCTGCCGTGATGCAAAAAAAATTAATGGTTATGGCATGACTGGCTGTTGTAGGGCCATGTTTGCCAACCGTATTTCATACACTTTCGATTTTAAAGGTATATATATTTTAAGCAATAGAAATTATTTGTTTTGAAAATATATTATGAATAGTGTTTCTTATTTTATTTATTACATTATTGCTAAATCATTTATTATTTGTAATTCAAAGATCTAAGCTATGTTTTTGATATTATTTGTTAATGAAATTTTTTTTATATTTTTTTTCAGAAAGAAAATTTTATAAATATGCAGAAATAATTGTTATTTTATTAAATTCTCAGGAGCAATTTAAATTTTAATTTCAAACTTTTTTAATTAATTATAAATTTTATCTATTGTTTGCAATTAAAATTTCATTACTTTGACTTTTTGCCCCAGGTCCCAGTTTAGTGATGGATACTGCCTGCTCATCTGGAGCCTTAGCTTTGTATCAAGCTGTAAATGCTATTCAAAATGGGGATATTGAAGCTGCTATCGTTGGGGGAGCCAATTTATGTTTAAGACCTGGAACAGCTCTTCAGTTTTATAGACTAAATATGCTTTCAGATGATGGAGTCTGTAAATCCTTTGATGCTGCAGGTATGAGGAATTTAGCAACATTTCAATCTTTTGATTAAATTGCTGGCTAATATTATTTCTTATGTAAAGGATATACTTTCTATATTTCTCCCTTTGCTGAAACATCCACACAATTACACCAAAACTTGTTGCTTAGATAAATTTAACTTTTTTAAAAAATAAATTATACTTATAAATTGATTGCGAAACTAACTTATTGATTTAGCAAATGGATATTGTGGTACAGATTTCTTGCAAAAATCATTAAATCTTGATTACTTCTGAAATACTAGGACATAGAATTCTTTTAGAAATTAAGATTTTCAGTATGAAGCTATATGGTAAATAGTTTAGGATATTATATTAAGCTACATTTTTTATTACCTTCTGAATGATTATATTTTTTTAGAAGAGTAAAAAAAGGCCAAAGGTTTTTTATTTAAGAGGTTATACCATTATGTATATCATAATATCTTTCATGGCTGTAAAATATATTTTAGTGTTTTGAAATTCAGTTTGAAGTATTGCTTCTTGTTGTAATTCATTATTTCATTAATTAGAATTATTCATTTCTCAATTTACTGATTGAATTCATTTATTTTTAGAAAAATCTTTTCAAATATTATCCATGCATGTTTTTATAGTCTTAATTTTATTCTATCTAGGCAATGGGTATGGTCGAAGTGAAGCTATAGTATCAGTATTATTACAAAAATCTGATGTTGCTAGAAGGAAATATGCATCTGTTGTACATATTAAAACTAATACTGATGGATTTAAAGATCAAGGTAAGATTCAACCATCTGTGATTATGTTCAGTTATATAACAAAAATGCAAAGAATTAAATTAATTTTTTTCATTTTCAGGTGTAACGTATCCATCTGCTGTAATGCAAAAGCAATTAATTAAAGAAGTTTATGAGGAATGCAAACTAGATCCATTGAAAGTTTCTTTTGTTGAAGCTCATGGAACAGGAACTCCTGTTGGTGACCCCATAGAAATGTCAGCTATTTCAGAAATTTT
Source organism: Trichonephila inaurata madagascariensis (assembly GCA_019973955.1). NCBI lineage: Eukaryota > Metazoa > Arthropoda > Arachnida > Araneae > Nephilidae > Trichonephila > Trichonephila inaurata. Next base: position 94,628 of record BMAV01014953.1, read on the forward strand.
TTGTGCTGGCAGAAAAGAACCTCTCTTAGTTGGATCAGTCAAAAGCAATATGGGACATTCTGAACCCACCTCTGGTATATGATATATCTTTTTTTTTAGTATTTTTGCTTATAATGATCAATTTTATCATTTATATCCTTATTCTTATCTAATTTTTAAAAATTGAGTCATGATATCAAAAGTTATTTTATTATTTTCTGATAATGATTTTTTTACTTTAATAAAAATTTCATTTAATCTTTAGCTACACTATGTGTATATTTTTCTGAATTTAATTTTATATTTTAGGTTTGTGCAGTTTAGTCAAAATCATCATCAGCATGGAAAATGAACTCATTCCACCAAATCTTCATTTCTATAAACCAAATCCTGCAATTCCAGCCTTGACCAGTGGTCAAGTCAGAATAGTGTCTAATCCTACTCCTTGGGAGGGTGGATATGCTGCTCTCAGCTGTTTTGGTTTTGGTGGTGTGAATGTCCATGCTGTTTTAAAATCCAATGATGCCAATGTGAAACTGCAGGAAATTTCAAACCTACCAGTTCCACAGTTAGCTTTGTACAGTGGTCGAACAGAAGAAAATGTGCAATTTTTATTTGACTATTTGCAGAAAGAAATGCCCCCAAGAGAATTTTTCGCACTTCTTCATAAATCGGCTTATGCAGCAAGTGTGGCAAAACCGTATCGTGGATATAAGTTACTGATGAAAGATCAAGAAGTGGCTGACATCAAGGTAATACTTAATTTCTGATTAATTACATTTAAGAATTTTTTGCCTTATATTAAATTAATGGACTCAAATTTTGAATGTTTTCTCTTGAAAAAAATTCATGTAAATGTATCAATGTAAATTTGTACTTTTATGACACAACTTAATTCAATTTTGAATAAATATTACTATTGCATACTTTGAAACACTAAATATGCAATTTTCCATGAAAATAAATTTTTTAAGTGTAATAAATACAGTAATCCTCCTAATGACACAAGTAATTGGTTTCATGAAAGTAATATACAAATGGAACCATGGAGAACAATTTAAAAAATAAAAATAATTTTCAATTTTTTTCAAAAATTTATTTAGCTTTTACTAAGAGAGGACAATGATACCAATAAGACAAGTTGTCCTATTGTTTATCAAATATATATACAATTCTTCTCTTGAGAGAAGCAGTAAAAGCAAGCCTCAACTGGAAATGAACACAATCAAACTAAATATAAGTAGGAACAAAACAATATATAGATTGCCATTACTACTACATCCAAGACTCATTATATCATTGTCGAAGTCAACAATTACATAAAAAATGTGCAATATTTTCTACATATATGCCTTCTACATAATCTGTCATCTCTCCTCTTCAACGGTATAGCAATGAAGTTTATTTAGGGAAAACTAAAAAGTGCATTATGATTCTGTTTAAACGTATTCACATAAATTTGAGAAATGAAGGGCGAATTAGCTGGAAGAAGTAAAATTGGTAGAATGGAATAAATCAACTAAATTGTATTATAAAAGTGAATTTTGAAATGTTGGAGGCTATTTTACAATATACTCAAATTTTATTATTCAATACATAATGTGTGAAAAGTTTTATACTGTTGATTATAATTACATTTTGTAGTTCTGTTTCTATTTATTTTACTTAAGTTCTGAGTTATATGATGACTTCAAAAATTTTCAACATGTCATTTTCCGACTTATTTTATAAAATTTTATGTCTTTTGTGTAATAAAAAGAGATTGTCACAAAAGAAAATTTTTCCCGATATTTTCTTTATAAATTCCATAAAGTAATTTTTTACTGACATTCAAATGGGAAAGAACATGAGTAAACTGCTTTAAAAATGCAGTAGGTCAAATATTTGAGTAAGAATTATGTACAAAATGGACCAAATCAAAAAACATTATACAGCTACAGTAAATGTATTTCTTGGAATTTAAAAACATCTTTTGACAGAGTATTACATCATTAAAAGGTTTATTAAATGTTTAATGTTTTGTATCTTTGCAGAGAGTAGTGAGTGATAACAGACCAGTGTGGTACATATTTTCTGGTATGGGCACTCAGTGGCCTGGCATGGCCAAGCAACTCATGAACTTGGAAATTTTTGCCAATTCTATCAGGCAGTCTGCTGAGGTATTAAAACCTTATGGACTAGACCTCATTAACCTGATCACCAATGGTGTGAAGGATGAAACAAAATCTAGAAGCATTATTCCAGCCTTTGTGTCAATAGCTGCTGTTCAGGTAGGTTTACTACTAGTCTTTTGAAGATATTTTTCAGAATTTCTCTAGTTGAGTCTTTTTCTTTTATTTCATAATTGTTCATGAAATAAAATATTTTGTTTTAATTCGTTCCTACAAATAATGTTTTTGAACAAAAACAAAACTTTGTTGAAAACTATTTAATTAATTATTTTTGTTTATGATAATAAATCTATAACTATTTGACTTGCTTTGCAAATTTTTATACTTTTCCACTGATGGCATATGTACTGTCAGCTTTAGGTTTTTATTATTCAGAGAAAAAGATAATAGTTAAAACAATAAAGAGTTAAAATTAATAACATCTTTACATAGTTTTGTCATAATCAAGTAATTAGTGTTTTTGCAAACACATTCTGAACACTAAGTAAAATCTTTCAGTTAAATGTATGAACTTTTTACCCTGTTGAGAGAGATTAATTGATTAAGCCATAGAATTAATGCATACGGTATTTATCTCTCTCTAAATCATAGATGGTAATCAGGGATGTCTTAAGACTCTTTGAGGCCATGGGTGCAGAGAAATCTTGCTTTTTTGAGGCCCTGGGCCCAGTTGGTCCAAGTCTTAAGATGTCCCTGATGGTAATGATTTCATAGATTTCTACCTTCAGTGTAAAGTTAAGTTGTATTTCATTTATAATTACTACCACACCATAATAATTCCTTTTTTAAATAGTTTATATTGATTATTTTATTATTCTATTATTAGGTTGCCCTTGTAGATATTTTAAATCACATTGGTATTACTCCTGATGGCATTGTTGGTCACAGTGTTGGCGAATTGGGCTGTGCTTATGCTGATGGCACTTTTACTGCTGAACAAATGATATTAGCTGCTTATTGGAGAGGTAAAGCAGTAGAGGAAGCTAAATTAGAACATGGAGCTATGGCTGCTCTTGGTAAATGCCTTTAATGATATATTTGTGTATATATTTTTAAAGAATACAAGACAAATTTTTAATTGCTTATAATGTATATGTTTATCTTTAATGAGCTATTTATTATATGCTTAAATTTCTGTTTCTGTATTGCAGGTATAACTTGGTCTCAAGCTCAGAAATGTTGCCCAAAAGATGTCTTTCCCTCTTGTCACAATGCTGAAGATTCTGTCACTATATCTGGGCCAAAAGATAGTGTGAAAGTATTTGTTGATAAATTGAAAGCTGAAAATGTTTTTGCAAGAGAAGTTGACAGTTGTGGATATGCTTTCCACAGTCAGTACATTTTTCCTGCAGCTCAAAAGCTCCAGGATGCTCTAGAAAAGGTTAATTTTATGTTTTCTTGTTCCTATGCATATATTCTTGTGTAGTATAATTTATACTTTTTCAAAAATAGGATGTACTAGAAATTTTATGTGATGGGTATTGAAATATGACTTAACTGGGATGTGAATTTTATTTACAATCAAATTTTATTTACAGAAATCTTTATTTAGTTTAATTCATTTTTACCATTTAAGTTGTGTGGAACAGTTGTTAATTTAAAATTAGAAAAAAAAATCCATGTATTATTTTTTAAAATTTATATTTTATAATTGGATGGAGAATTAACTTCATTTTGATTTTAGATTTCTTTTATTCATTATTGAAATTATATATCTAAGAGGCTTTGGGACATTTTTTATTATTTAAAACACTTTGCAACTTATATAACATTTCTTCCCCATTTTAACAAAGGTTCTTTTTAAAATAAGTGGGTTTGAGTAATATTTTTAATTAAACTTTTTTTAAAATACATCTGTTGCTTTATATTATGTTTATTTGATATTTTACATTAAAAAATGTGAATAAGAAAAATTAAAGATTTTCCTGTCAACACTAGTATTGAGTTTATTGTCATATCCATCTAAAGGAAAACATTTGCTACAGGTTATAACTAACCCTAAACCTAGAAGCAGTCGATGGGTTAGTTCATCCTATCCAGAACCGGAATGGAATAAAGCAGATGCTAAATTAGCAGGTGCCACCTATTTTGTCCATAATCTAGTCTCACCAGTATTGTTTCATGAAGCCCTACATCATGTTCCTAAAGATGCCATTGTCATTGAAATCGCACCACATCATCTACTCCAGGCTATTCTAAAGAGAGTAATTGGTGCTGATGCTGAATACATAGGACTTATGAAGAGAAATGTTGACAACACTGTTCACCTTCTAACTAGTCTTGGAAAGTAAGATAACTCTTAAATTGCCTCATTTTCAAATCTTGCTTTCTATAAATGTTTGAAATTCTGAACTTACAATCAATAATTGAAATGAATATCTTGGTTTGATATAAATTTACTTTTTATTAATAAAACCATAGTTAAAATTACATAATCACTAATAATACCTGCAAAAAGTGTTATACACTTAACTGTTTGCAAAAGCGTTGAGTTTCATACTCTGAAAGTACTATGCAGTTTGTTTGACATTTTGACTAGGTTTATTAAATTATAAATAATTGATTCTTCAATTGATAACATCACATACACACAGTCTGACTGATTACTAAACTGCAGATTCTAGAAATTGCGAGTTACAATATTAACATAAATTGAGTGATAATGTTATTTACAACATTGATATTAATTTTTTTTGTGATTTTAGTCAGTCTTGAAATAAAACAAAATAAAATATCTTTATAGAAGACACATAAAACACTTAAAAAATTTATTTAATTATTTTATCAATCAGTTATATACCAGTGCTTGTTTTGATCTGGCATTTCATTTGTTCTTAATTTTGCATGGTAGATCGTATTTGTGTTGATCCATATTCTGAGATCTCAGTTGCTTGAAACAATCTCTAAATAGGTCTGTTACTTCAAGGGTCTGAAAATGTGTGGTTGGATGCATCTTCCTTTTTTTCATCTGATATCTCTTCACATTCCACTTATAATAAATAAATTATAGTTTAAAAAAACTAAAAAACATGCTTTTATAGTGAATCGAATTAAAAAGTAAAAAAATAATGCTTGAGAAAATTGATGTCATTGTAGTAAAAGCGTGGGGTGCTTTGTACTACTTTTTTACACTAACTCAGCATTTTGGAATAGAACTAATAAGAAATTATAACAATTAATATAGACACCCCATGCTTTTATCCCAATGACATTAATTTTCTCATTAATCATTTTATTCTTATATTAAGAATTATTTTTTTACTTTTTAGTTCGATCTACAATAAAAGCCTGTTTTTTTCATTTTTATTTTTATTTGATTATTTTTTATCATTTATTCTTTGTTGAATTTATCCTTGAGTTTTATATTTGGAAACAGAATTATGTGGCAGCTGGAATTAGTCTTGCTCTTCAATGGATATTATTAATGGGTCTGAAGGGTATTTATTCTCTCCGTTTATGCGGCCTCAAAAATATCGTTATATTTCAAAGATTCTGACTCTATAGATACATGTCATGTTATGAAGAAATATTAAATGTCAATCGTATTATCACCTTTTAAACATATTGCTTAATCAAAATAAAAATAATATTTAGCAGTTAGAGCATAAATTTATCACTTTTTAATGTATTGCTATAACATTAATTCGTATCATGACTTCTAAACGTATTGCTTAAAAATAAAAAAATATTTAACTGTAAGAACATAAATTATTTTTATTCACTTGCATGAGTTTTTTTTAATTTCCATTTTCAGAAAAACTATGCACCCACCCATTCCTTTTTCACATAAAGAACACTATTTTTTTGTTTTATTTGTATTAACACTTGCAAGCTATTTAAGTCTTAGGTTGGCTCCTTAATCTTTTGGTCCAAAAGATACAGATGGCATATGGAATTAGTAGCTAAATCTGAAAATGGTTTATGCAATTAGTCGCCAAATCTGGAAACGATACAATAAATTAGTTTCCAAATCTCAAAATCCTTAAAATCCTTTTTATGAGGATCCTGATCAGGACAATGAAACAAAATTTTGAAATTATTGTATTGTCATTGGTCCTTGACAAGTGTGCAAAATTTCGAATTAATCTGACCTTTTAAAGTGGGTAAAAATCTCGTTCCAAGATTCCATTACATACAAGTAAAACTTATAAAAGCATGTTAAAAAATCTTTGACTCTTAAAATTTGACCAATACAAAGTGATTGAATGTACACCAGATCTTGTGCATCATGTTGTTTTAAAAATAATCCCTCTCGAAGAAAAATCGGAATTGAAATATTTCACTTTCTGAAAAGTGGGGATTCAGACATAAGATAATATAAAGTCATTACAACATCCGAAAAAAAATTAGTCTGAATTTCATGGAATGGAAACTTTTCTTGACTTAATGATATCTAGGAGTGATATCACAAGAGATTGTCTACCAAAGTAGCTATTGTAAAATCATATGCTGTGTAGACTCGCATGTTACTGAATTGCATGTTCGGAGTCGGACTGTGTGTGTGCATTTGTATAATACCTATTATATTTTATTATTTGATTCATTTCCACATTTTATCAAAAAATAAATTAAAAATATAGAACAATTATTTAGTTTATAATAAATAATTGCCCTTAAAATTTTTTAGAACAAACTATTTAATATGAATTCAAAGCTAATGTGCCTTTTCTATAACTTGCAACCTAAGCGAATTGTGACTATCTGTACTTAAACCATTTATGCCTAGTGTTCTATTTTTGGAACAGCAGTCGAGTGAATGTCTTTTGTTGTTAGAAGTTCAAGATTGCATTTGTGATTGGATTTATGACTTTAACTTGCTTCGTAGGGGCATGGCAATTTCGTTTAAAACATTCAGTTAGTCACTCCTGCAGATATTTGCCTGCAAAGTGGTTGTAAAAGTTGGTTTACATTTCAACCACCGGCATAAATGGGTTAAAACTACAAAAAATAAACTGATAAAGATTGTTAATAAAAAGAAATAACTACTTTGGTAAGGTATTAATATATTCAATAAAGTACATATTATGCATTTTCCACATTATGTAGGATGATTATATATATTAGACTTATCTTTTGTGTTTTATGTACTATTTTATAACCTGCTTAAAATAGCCTATTAGAAAAAAGTAAATCTATTTTATGACACATTAATCAAAATATAACAGCTGAAGAGACATGATAATTTCAAAGTATTCTAATTTTTATTTTTTAGCTTTGAAGTTTTCCTTAAATTGCATAAGAGTTTTTTAACATTTCCACATATGTAATATTTATTTGTGTGAATTATTTTTCAGGTTATACGTTTCTGGTCTTAATCCTGATATTGAGAAATTGTACCCCAAAGTACAATTTCCTGTTCCGAAATGCACACCAATGATTTCATCATTAATCCAATGGGATCATTCTGAAAACTGGTGTGTAGCTAAATGGGACAAAAACTCAAACAAATCTCAAATGATTACTGAAATTAATGTTGGATCGGAAGAATCTGCCGACAAGTACATATTGGGACACTGTATAGATGGAAGGTGTCTTTTCCCAGCTACTGGTTATCTGTTGCTAGCTTGGAAGGCTTTGGCAGAGTTAAAAGGGAAAGAGGTTAATACATTGCCTATCACCTTTGAAGAAGTAAAGATACACAGAGCTACTGTAATGTCTAAATCAGGTGCGACTTTTTTTAAGTTTTGCAGAAAGTTTCTTTGTGTTTTAATCCATGTATGGTTAAGAAGATTAAACAATTTTTAAGTACCAGAAATCATGTCAGAAAACTATGCATGAAAAATGAAAAGTACTTTATATTTTTAGAGGTTTTTATTTCATTTTTATCATCAAGCTTTGAAAGTTTGATTTGTTTCAATTTAAAAGTAAGGTTCTATATTGTCTAAAGAAAGAAAAATTTCTAAAAAGAATTTAAATAAAATCCAGAGATCCAAGTTAAACAAATATATTAATATTATTAACAGTTATAAATATAAGAGAAATACATGAAACAAGTATAAAACTTATAATAATTTTCTAGATGTTTTAAATTATGCTTGTTTTAAATTGTAGAGAAATTCATAAAAATATGTATAACAACTTAAAGGAAAAAAGATAGTTTTTAAGTGTTTTTGGGGGGAATTTGAGAAAATACCGGAAATTTTTTGTCCAAAAGATGTAAAAATTTCCTTTTTATGTATAATTTTACAAAAAAAAGAGTGTTTTTTGCTAATTATTGGGAAAAAACAATATTTTAAACCCCTTTTTTTTAAAAAATTTATTTTTGTTTATAGAAAAAAATGAAAATTTAATTTCATTTTTTTAGCTTTCAAATTTCATCATTAACATAAAAAAACGGGAGGTGTTCAAATTTGAAGGTGGAGGGTTTTTGAGGGGCTTTGATTCCCCCGAGAATATAGATAATACTGATTTTGAATCCTATCTAAAGACTAGTGATCTCAAAAATCTGCCATTGAATAAAAATGACATTTATAAAGAGTTAAAGTTGAGAGGATATGACTATTCCTACTTTTCAAGGTGTTGCTGGATCTGATATTGAAGGTAATTTTTTTTTTTAAAAGAGGAATTTTATATAGATGGATAGACAAAGTTAAGCACATTTATTTTTATGTGCAAAATTAAAAGGAACTCTGAAAATAAAATCTTTTATGATAACATTACAATCCTTGCTTATTTTGCTAAGTAATGCAAATTTGATGAAATTTCTTTTAATTTTTAGGAAATAAAGGCTTGTTGAATTGGACTGATGAATGGGTAGTGTTCTTGGACACTATGCTTCAATTTACAATTTTGGGTTCATCTAAACGAGCTTTATGTCTTCCTACTCGAATTCAAAAACTGACAGTTGATCCTATCTATCATAAATCTTTCATGGAAAATTCATCTAAAGAATATCAAGGTAAGATTTAACGTTGTGTTTCATAATATTAACTTGTTTTCTATTTTAACCTTAATATACAACAATTCTGTAGAATGGCTTTTCATCAACATTCATTAAAACAAAAATAAAACTACGAAAGCTCTAGATCATCAGATTCTTTGACCTATGAAGCAGGTTCTGTATTTTTTAGTCAAAATACTTTTACAGAAACGAATATTCAAATTTTGTTAAAAAAATATATTATTAATCTATTCATAAGATTTATATAACATCAAATTTTTAAACTCATTTGGATGTCAAAACATTAAACTTAGTCCTGTGCTACTGAGTTGAGATGTTCTCATTTTCTTGCATATACGGCTAGAATAATCAATGGACTGTATAACAAAAATTCAACAAGGCTTTAGTTGGCACAGTAATGGGCCAACATAATTTAGCTTTGATTTGTTGTAAAGCTTGTCAACATTAATTGACAGTATAGCTGTATGAGATATTTCAAAAATACTAACTTGAAGAATAGTGCAAACTATGGGCTGATTTCTACTTCACTGAAAATGCTGTAATTATTTAGAATTCTCATTTAATCATGTTTTATTTCTATATTTAACAATATGGGATACTACATTACATTTTGCGGCTCTAAATTTTTTTAAATATTTTTGTGTGAATTAAATGTATTACTAATAATTTATTTTGTTCTTCCTGCTTTTTATATATAAGTATCAGATAGCCTTCATACTGGGAAGTCGTATATATGCAGATAATTAAAATAACAATAGTGTTTTAGTTTTAATGTGTTTCACATGTTGAATGTGCATGATAATTCAAAATAAATTATTTTATTACTACCTTTTTTAACATGATTGATATTTTTTTGGGGGGGCCTGTTTTCCAGGGAAAAAATACCCCAAGAAAAACCCTGGGGGAAAGGAAAATTAAAGGGGAATTTAAAAGCCAGTTTTTGCCCCCCCAAACATCAAGGCAAAAAAAAACCCCTTTTAAAGAAGAATATGCTTTTAATAAATAAAACCAACCCACCCCTCTCTCAAACAGATGAAGAGACCCTGGAAAGATATATTCATGTTTGTTCATCAGTTGCAAAAATGATATTGGAGTTATCAGGAAAAAATAAGGATCAAATATCAGATGTTATGAATGGATTTAAGGAAGCTGATGATGCATTAATTGCAAGCTACTTAAAATCTTACACTGATAATCATGTACTTCTCAAGTCACTTTGTGGTATTATGAACACTGCAACTAGCAAAGATTTGACTCGACATGTCAAGAATTATGTCAACAATTACCTGCTTGAAAGGGATCATGATATATTGTCACGAACCATGTTTCAGGAAGATCCTCTACGAATAGTAATGGATATTGTTTTGGAAAATGCCACTTCTAGAAAGTTAAAAATTGCAGAAGTTGCAGAAACATCATTGCCTCTGTGTTCAAAAATTAGTGAAGTTGTCCAGACTCTAGGCATGCTGAATGTGAGTTACTTAATTGCACATTCTAAGCCTGATCTCTTGGAAAAAAATGGTCTGTCTTCTGCCAACTGTGAAGTATCTTCGTGGAACCCAAAAGCTGCACCAAATTTCAAGGATGTTGATCTTCTTGCTATGAAATTTTTAAATTACACAGGAAAGGAATATAGACAAATCCTTGAAAAATCCATAGCAACTCTCAAGGATAATGGCTTCATTATTGTGTTACAAAGGACACGTTTGGTCCCAGCTGAAATGTTTTTGTCTGCAGTTGGTGAGACAGTATTACCTATTCATTCAGAACCTGACTTGGAACAGACTTTTAGAGATTTGAATTTAAGAGTGATCTGCAAGAAAACAGACTCATTGACATCCACTTTGTACTTATTAAGGAAACCAACTTCTTTATCCTATGAAGACTTCGTTATTCCTATTGTAGAAAATAAATATGAAAAATGGGTGGATGAATTAAGGGAGAAAATTGTTCAAGTCCAATCGGACAATTCTAAGAGAATATGGTTAGTAAGTGAAGGAACTAACAACACTGGCATTGTTGGACTTGTTAACTGTTTACGACAAGAACCTGGTGGAACCAGTATAAGGTAAGAATTAGAATAGCATAATTTAATATGTCCTTTATAGTTTATTTATATGTCCTTATTAGTTACTTTTGTACTATGTTTTTAATCTTGGTATTATAATAACAAAATAATCGAATCTGGTTTTCTAAATCAACTTGTATAGACTTCTAGTGTTTCAATTTAAATTTATATAGCATGTTTTTTTATAGTTGATTATAAAATATGAGGGATTGTTTTTTACAACCTCTAGTGAACGATTAAAAAGACATGTAAAAAAAATGAGTATCACCAAAAGTGGTGTATAAACATGGCTACTTTTTGACATAATCATCAAAAGAAAATTCAGGCATTTACCATATTGATGGATGAGGCTCTGATCGTCCTCTTTGAAGAATGTTGATGCCATTGGTGTGAGATAAACTGGAATGTTGCTTTATTCCTCTCTGTTTTGGAAGTTCTGGCTTCCTAGCAAATTCTTTAGTTTATATCTTTGGGATGAGTTTCTTTAGTCTTTAAAGAATGTTTCTGCAAGAAATGTGTTACCTTATTCCTCATTATTTTGGGAGCTTTAGCCTTGTATCCAGTTTTTTAGTTCAGAGAAGAGTTGAAAACCTCTCTAGATTATATGCTGGATACATGTCTCATTCAAACAGTTCCAGTAGCTATTGGGTTGCAGTAACTCTGTGAAAGTGAGCTTTATCATAATTGGGGACAACTCCAGAAGTTAGCATTCCTCTTTTTTTTATTGACTCTTTGTAGTTGTTGTAATGTTTGACAAGAAACAGTTGCAATGATTATCATTCCTGATTCCATATACTGGAGAAACAATGTTTTGTTTTTTTGGTCCTAAAACTGTACTGGCCCTCTTAGGTGTGAGAAATTGTTTGAACCACTTGGTCAACTCAATGAACAAATTCTTCTGTTGCAACATATTTGTGTTCTAGTCCACCTAATCTCTAATCTAGTCTGTTCATTATATTGTCACTAATCGTTTTATTCAGCTTATTCTTGGGTGAATTTCTGAGGTGCTATATTCCCTTCTGCTTGAAGAAAGCGAATAACAGTATGCAAGTCACATTTGTTGAATGTATCAGTTGTACAAGCAATTTTACATATGTATAGTTTGGCTGAAACTGGTGAGTTGACATCAGTAATAGCAGAGGTTATAGCTAGAGAAATTCATGCCTTCTCACTTCCTCTTACCTGTCTGGCTGCTAAACTGCTCAGTTGAAGACTGGGTGAAAATGGGCTCCTCATAAAAGGGCAAAATTTAATTCACTCAGAAGTGAGAAAATGCTAATTATACATTTGTTACCTTAGTAAAAGGCAGGAATTTAGCTTCATTATGTATATATGAAATGGCCAACAGTATAAGACACAAGTAAATATTGATAAAAAGGGGTTTGGTTTGATGTTAATGAATAAATCAATATTTCTAGTGAATATGGATTTTTTTTCCAGAATGCTATATATTCTGAAATATTACAAATCTGTTCATAAAATACTCATTAGTCTGTATATTTTAGATTTTGTCAACACAGCAATAAAGGATTAATCCCTTGTATTTTAATATTTTTTTATTTTAAAAAATGAGTAGTGTATAGTTAAAGTTTTTGACTTTATATTCTTGCAAATCTTTTTTTTATATGCATAAATTCAGTTAATATTGTTATTTAAACAAATTTTTATTACTTTTTTGCCTTATATTTTAAGTACTTTTGACAAGTATAATGGATACTTATGTATTAGCCTGTCAACCAATAAATTGCCCCAGATTTTTAAAAAATTACTCCAATGCTTATGAGCAAAATTAACGAAATTAAAGTTACATTTCATTACTTATATAACTCCATTATTTTAACAACTACAAAAAGTCAAATCTGAGCAAATTTTTTGTAATACAACAATTTATTAGTTTAAATTTATTTGCATAAACAACTTAATTTAAGTGACAGTTTATTACTTTATTATTTTAGCTACAAAAAAAGTGTAATTTGAAGTAGGTGAAATACTTAACAATTAAACATTATTCATGTGGTGATTTGTCTGTTTTAAATAAATACACATAACATATGCCTGCTAATGCACTCTTTGATGGAATGATTCCATAACTTTGGACTGTTACATTCTCTGCCTTAGACACAGTAAATCCTAAATTTTAATAATTTTTTTTGCAAAAAATATAAAAAAACTAGTCAACTTAAAATCAAAGTTATTATGTTCAAGCATGAGTGGGAACACTTTTCGTTATTGGTTGTATATTAAAACATTTGGGGTTGTTTCTTAATTGACAAACGTGGTCGACAGGCTAATATTAACAGGCTATGGTTTTATGTTAGTATGCTATAATTATATGCATAGTCTTATACTATAAAATCATAATATTGATTGTTTTAAATCTCTATATGATATCAAATTTTCAATCTTTAAATTAAAAAATTAATATATTATAAGATTTTTTTTGTTGGAACTTTTCAATTAATTTTTACTTCACTATTTATTTCATTGTTGAGTGTTAAATACATTATTCATTTTCTTGGCTTTTTCTTGATAAATTAATTTGATTACTAAAAGTACATTACAATTTATTTATATTAATATAAATATTATTAAACCAAATTAATTGTATTTACATTTTTAATAGGTATATAATACTTCAACTCGTTTTTGATTGAGAATTTCTACAATAATGAATCTTATTTATTGGATTCATTTATTAAAGCTCTTTATTCTATTTTTCCCTCTCTGCAGATGTGTATTCACTAGTAAAGGAACTCCCAAATTGCCAGAATTTAGTCTTAAGAATAAGTTTTATCAAGAAATACTTGAAAAAGATCTCACAATGAATGTTTTCAAAAGAGGTTCTTGGGGAAATTATAGGCATTTGAAAATGCCTGAAGGTGTGTATAAATATTTTATTTATCTTGCAGATTATAAAAATAAGATCCAAGTTTCAAAAAGATATATTTGAGTACTTGCTTTAAATTAACTACATTTTATTACATGAGTTTATCAAAATGTCTCTGAAGGTAAAGGAATTACCATGTCAAAAGAAAAAAAAAATTATAATTTATTTTTACTTATTTCATTTTACTTTCTTATAATAAACTTATGAAAATCTTGTTTTTTATTTAGATTTCAATACAAAATAATATAATATTGGACTGTATGATAATGTTAAAGTAACTATTGCATAATGGGAAATTTAGTTGTTTATACATAAAATGCCAAAGTTTTCATTTAAAAAATGAATTTGTTCCAATTTTTATGTAGAATGTTTTATTCGTGAAGTTTTATTAAAATAGTTTCTCTCCAAATATCAATTTATAATGAAACTGGTAAAGAAAACTTGCAACATTTAACTCCAAATATGTTTTTCATTAATGAAAAAGTTAAATAATTATTTTTGTATTCTGGCAAAATTTTATGGATATAAAGAAATTGGGTCTTTTATATAACTGTTGGATTTATACTTTCATTTACATTTCTTGTTTAATATAATTTTCTTTCAGATCTTGAAAGAGTTGAAACAAAACATGCTTACCTAAATGTATTGACTCGAGGTGATTTGTCAAGCTTGGTGTGGATTGATTCTCCATTAAAGTATTTCAAGCAGCCCACTGATAATGTTCTTTGTCAAGTATATTATGCTCCATTGAACTTCAGAGATGTAATGTTGGCTAGTGGGAAGTTACCACCTGATGCTATACCAGGTAAAGTAATCATCTAAATACTAATTATTTTTATAGCCCAAAATATAATTTTATCTGTCACTGTCTTAATAATTTTAAAAGAAATTTTTGAGTATTGATGCCTTTTATAATAATATATTAACTATTACTATACCTACAAATCTTCAACTCATAGTCATTAATTTAAATTTCATTTTGGGTTTTTTTATTCTCAAAAAAAAATGGTGTTATTGATTAGGAATGCAATGCTTTAAAGGAAACTTGTTTATTTTTGTTATGTTATATATATTATGAAACTTAAAATTTGACAGATTTAATTTTTAAAAGCCTAGGTTTTTGTATTTTTTAATATTTCTAATTTTTATTTATCTAGGTGATTTGGCTCTGCAAGATTGTATCTTAGGGTTAGAGTTTTCTGGCCGTCTTGAAAATGGTCAACGAATTATGGGTATGGTTCCTGCCAAAGGTTTGGCAACTACTGTTGCAGCAGATCCCAATTTCATATGGGAAGTCCCTGATAATTGGTCACTAGAAGAAGCTGCTACTGTCCCAGTAGCATACTCGACTGCATATTATGCTCTAATCATGAGAGGTAATTTGAAGAAGGAGAAAGAGTTCTCATCCACTCTGGAAGTGGTGGTGTTGGACAAGCAGCAATTGCTATTGCCCTTCATATGGGATGTGAAGTTTTCACATCTGTCGGTAAGTTTAATTTTTGTCCTGATAAGAGACTAATCTACAATTATTTTTTAAGTATTAGAAATTAAATCGAAATGAAAAGAAAAAAAAAAAATTTTTGAAGCAAAGATTTAAAATTTAGTTTACATTATTTTGAAATTCAAATTAAACTCTTTTTTTCCTTTAAATTTTATTTTTAGTAATTATTTATGCATAATTTCTGAGTAAATATATTCCTTCCTCCTTTTCTTAACCTTAAAATAACTTTAAATATTTTTTCCTCCTCAAATTCAGTATGTATGGTTTTTACTTATAGATGGCATATGTTTTACAAAATTATTTAATTTTTTTTATTATGTAGGTTCAAATGAAAAGAAAGAATTCTTAAAGAAACGTTTTAGTCAATTAACAGACAGAAATTTCTGCAATTCTAGAGATTTATCTTTTGAACAGTATATATTGAGTGCTACCAATGGAGAAGGTATTTATTTTTGCTGCTTTTCTGAAAGCTACTTCAATTTTAGTGTTTTTCAATTAAGTTGGAAATAATTTCTAAAAATGTTTTTTAATCTAGGTGTTGATGTTATTTTAAATTCTCTTGCTGATGAGAAATTAAAAGCAACTCTGAATTGTATAGCACAACATGGTCGTTTCTTGGAAATTGGCAAATATGATTTGTCAAATAACAGTCCACTTGGTAATTATTTTCTTATCAGTATTTTTAAAGTAATTACTTTATTTATAGAAAGATTTTTTTTAATGTTTTCAAATCATAAATAATGCAGTATGTTCCCTGAAGAATGTGAGTAAATGCCACAACTTAATTTTCTGTAAGGGGTTTTATTGTTATTGCTCTTATGGTTTCATGACTTGTAAGTTATATATATTTTGACATAATTACATATTTTCTCTTGATATAAAAAAAATAAATAACTTACTGTAAAATCCGGCGTATAACGCGCACTTTTAACACAAAAAATAAGATGGAAATTTAAGGATGGCTTTTAGCCGGGTATAAAACGATAGCTTTAAAATAACAAAAAAAGATGAACATAAAAAAATTTTTCTTCTATTTGTATGAAAAACTGTTTATTTAATAGAAATGACTTGTTTTTATGAACTAAAAAGAGATGTAGTTCGAAATATACTATTTTTCAAAAAATTTTGGGAAAAATACTTTGAATAAATGACTTCAGAACATAAGAGCAATGTATACTAATGTTTCGATTTCTTCTTAAAAAGGGGTGCCAGTAATGGGAGTATACCTAAAAAATTAAAAAATGCCAGCTTGAAAGTATGGGGTTCACGCTGCGTATAATGGGTTTTGGTAACATATTTTGTTATCATTGTATCTCATCACTTTAGTTTAATAGTGGTTGATATTCAGTAGCGTAACGGAGAACATTTGGAAGCCCCTGCAAAGTCAGTTTTTGGCCCCCAAGTTGGATTTTATAAAGGGTAGGTACTTGGCAGCAGTAAGGCTTTGGGCCACCTGAAACCCTGGGCCCCCTCATGATGTGGGGGTGAATGTTACGTCATTGTAAATATTGTATAACAACAATCTTTTAAATTAAACTAATTAAAGTTTTCCATATGCCTTAAAGTTAGGCCCAGTGGTCAAGTGGTAGCGTATCATGCTTCCACACCACAGGTCTGTGTTCTATTCTTGGGCTGGGCAAGGTCGACTCAGCCTTTCATCCCTACTTCAGTGCATCAATAAATGAGTACTAAGCTTTCTTGGGGACTTGAACACTAGGGGTCTCGCTTCGGACTGGCCACCTGATCGGGACATCTGCTCATGCACCTCGGTTCCAGTGGTCACATATACTGGGATGGGCACAGTAGGCCCTAGCCCTCATTGGCTGTTGCGTCACTGAGTTTGAGTTTATATGCCTTAAAGTTAAAACATATTTAAGCTTTCTTATTTTTCTGATAAAGATAAACTAATAAAAAAAATGAAAGAACTTTATAAATGTTTGCTGATTATTATACCATTGTTGAATATATACAGTGTTTGTGTAGATAATTGTATATTTAACATTAATTTTTTTTTAATAAATTCATATAATTATAATTTTTTCTTAATGTACTGGTTACTTTTTGAAATATATAAAAAGAACATGGAAATGAAATACATTTTTAAATAATGGAATTTCTCCTTTTATTCTTAAATGTAATTGAATCCATAAGAATTGTAATATTTAAATGAAACATTTTGAGGTTTTTATCAATTCTGAATTAAACTTTTGTGTGCTTCAAAAAACTTTTGTTCGGCAAATAAAACAGTTTTATTTTTCTCAGGAATGGCCATCTTCTTGAAAAATATATCATTCCATGGTATATTATTGGATGCTTTGTTTGAAAATAAAAGTTACAGTTCTCGTGCCAAGAAAGAAGTGGTCCAACTAGTCACTGATGGTATTGCAAATGGTACTGTCAAACCTCTTAATTCCATCCTCTTTGGTCATGAGCAAGCAGAACAAGCTTTTAGGTACATGGCTAGTGGAAAACACATTGGCAAAGTTGTTATTAAGGTAATACTTTTAAATGTGGATTTAGATTTTAATATGTGTGGTTTATAAATCCTTAATTTTTTTAATTCAAAAAATTTACAAAAGCTTTTCTAAATCTGAAATCTTGATTTTTTTCTGTCCCTAGATTTGCATTGTATAATTTTTCAAAATTATTTTTTGTATTGTATGATAATTAAATCAAGAACATTGTAAAAGAAATTGATATTTATATTTTCTTTTATTTTGAATAATTTGGATTATTTTTATTTTATTGAGGGAAGGAGAACGCAAACAATTGCTTTTATTCAATTGCAAAAAAAAAATCTGTAGAATTATATGTTTACATTGTGATTGATTTAATTCAAAATCACATTTAGGTATAATCATTGTATAAGAATACAAATGCAGAAGTGCAATCTTGTGTACTGTAAATATTTTGTTAATTAGTTAATTAATTTTTGAAAAAAATGTCAGCTCTGTTAAACTGTTTATAAGTAATTTATATGTACATTTGGATAAAAAATTATTATAATGATATAATTTATTTTCCGAATTAATTATTTCTAGATCAAAGAAGAAGAACCACAAAAGAAGATTGTTCCAACACCAATTCAGTTAAAAGCTCTTCGTCGTACTACATGTGATCCTGATAAATCTTATGTTATCATCGGAGGGCTTGGCGGATTTGGACTTGAATTATGTCAATGGCTGGTGGAAAGAGGTGCAAAACATATTGTCCTAACATCTCGCTCTGGTATCAAGACTGGTTATCAGAAGTTGTGTGTAAATCGTTGGAAACAAGATAATATAAATATTGTTGTGTCCACATTAAATGCAGCAAAATTAGATGATGCTAAATCTCTGTTGAAATTAGCTGCAGCAATCAAACCAGTTGGAGCCATATTCAATTTAGCTCTTGTAAGTGATAATAATTTTAAGTTGATTTATTCATAAAATTCAAAGGTATTTTTCATTCTCGCATTTATTTTTAAAAAGGGCACATTTTGTGAATGAAATAACTATCATAATGTAGTGTTTGAAGTTTTTTTGAAATTTATTAAAAAATTTCCTTTAAAAAAAACTTCAATTTTAATATGGTGAAATATGACGATTGGATAGGGTATAAGTTATTCAAGTAACATTCCATTCCAGGCATTTTCCCAAAATTGGGTATCTTCTCCCCAATTTTTTCTTAAACACCCCCCTTCAGTTCTTACATTGCCAGTTTTTTTTGGGGGGGGGGAGATTTTTTTCCCTTTTTTTTTTTTTGCTTTTGTTGTTTAAAGAACCACCTATGGCCCTGCTGTGTCCTGGACTGGCCTATAAGGAAAAGAGTGACAAGGTCACTCCTATTCATTTCTAACTTACAACATCATGGGCCACTCACCCACCCTTTTATAAAATAGTGTGGTATATTAAGGAAATGGTTTGCAATTACAGTATAAAGTCTACATTATTGTATGAACTGTTTTCAACTTGTTAATTATCATCTTTTTCATCGCTGATCACTTTACTATCTTTTACTTCTAGTCACTGTCATTGTACTAGTATTACAAAGGCTTTATATGTACTTTGATCATTGTAAAATCATTAATAACATCATTCTAATGAATTCCCATGGTAATATCATTTTGAGTGCTTGAAAGCACTCTAATCTCAATTGAATAGCAACATTAAACTTTTCAGCTTTTCATTTTCAGTAGTAGATTTCATTTCAGTCTACTTTCTTAAGGGCAGAAATGCTTCTCTCATGACTCACTAAGCATGCTTTAAGTTTTTCTCTTTTTTCCTCTACCTATTTTTTGCACCCGTGGCACATGCCTAAGCAGAAAAACTGCCAATTAACAATTGTAGGAAGCTTGGGATAAATAAATTTAGATTGCAAAGCCATTTTGTTAAAATACGTACGAATTTTGACTGTCAGTGTTTATACATGTGATTAATTAAATATTGCATCTTTACATTTTAAATGATAAATAATTTAGAATGTAAAACATTAGTAGTAGGGTACACATATGTTAACATAAAAAATAAAATCAATTTCATAATTACAAACTGTAAGCAAACATCGCATATTTTCTTATGAAGTTATTGTATACAAAATATTTACTTTATGGATTAATGACTGTAAATGGAATATCTCTCACAGGAACACTATATATCATTATTATCCTATAAATACTTTTGGTAAAGACATTTTGATTGAGATTTTATATTTAATTTTTTTAAGTTCTTTTGATTGCTTTATACAAAAAAATTATCTGAAAAAAGTATTTTAAAAATAAATTTCTTATGTATTGATTAATAATTTACACCTTTTAATTGATTTTTTTTTCATAAAATAGACAGAAAACTTAAGAATACACGTTTTTAAATCATTTATTTTATTTTTAGCCAATTGATTTTTATACATAATGAAATATTTCTTGAAAAAATCTTGAGTCAGTATTAATTATTTTATATAATTAAGTGGATTCAAGTTTTTAAATGTTTCTTTTTAAAATAAATAAAATTGATAATAACTTAAATTAATTTTTTAAGGTTCTAAGAGATGCATTTATGGAAAATCAAACTGTTGAAAACTTTAATGAAGTATGCTCTTCAAAAGTCACATCTACACTGAATTTAGATGCAGCCTCAAGAGAACTTTGTCCCCAGCTAGAATTATTTGTGTGTTTCTCTTCAGTTAGTTGTGGTCGTGGCAATGCTGGTCAAAGTAATTATGGTTATGCCAATTCAGTGATGGAAAGGATATGTGAAGAGAGATGTAAAGAGGGCCTTCCAGGTAATAAAGAGTTTTGCATACAAATCTTTATCCTTATAAGGAATTACTTTATGCATCTTTTTATAATATAAAAAAAAAAAAACTCTAAAAGTAGAGCACATATTTAAATCTGTTTAGAAATTCATTTATGTAATAATTTCTTTAGGTTTAAACATTAGTTTTTCTCTCTCAATTTTTTTTAAAGTATTGATTTGCTTAAAACATTAAAAAAATTATTCTTAAAGGTACTGGATGATATGAATTTTTGGTATATTGTCACTATATAATGAATTAGTCAATATATGAAGTGCCCGGTTGTGCATGCAAATTTGGAACTTATTAAAATTATTAAAGCATTAAAATAAGAATTAAAGGTCAGAAAGCATACCATTAGGAGTTAAAGGGAGAATTAATATTTAGTTCTTTTTAAATTTCTACTCTTATTTTGAGCCAATACTGTAGTTATAGATATAGTTTAGGCTGGAAATATTCTTTTCTATATTATTATCATCTACTTTAACACTAGAACATCCATCAGTGTCAATTTGAAACTGGAGCCTGTTCAGTTTGTTCTCCTTTCCACATTTTTGCAGGGAATTTGAAAAATTTTTGCGACTTTTAATTATTTTCTATGGTAATTACACAGTAAAAGTTTTGTGGTTCTAGAGGTTAATTAGGAGAAATTTTACAACTGAAAATACCTAGAACGTCAGCTGATGTCATTTCAACACCAAGGCAATTTATCATAAATAGCTGCAGCTCATCATTACTATTAATAAAACAAACTTCCCAAAGTACTATCACATATTTATTTGACCTTGAATGCAGTGTTATTGGGTTAACAGCAGAAACGAATCTTATTTTTCTAAAATTGTTGTGTCTGAGTGTTTTGTTACATATCATTTGGTTACCTGTTCATAAAAAAAAAATTCATTCGATTTTCGAACCTTGTGCAGAGCAGACACCCTGAAATAATGGCTCCTAGAAAAGATCTAAGCCCTGATGAAATTGCTAATTTATTGTGAGAGATTTCTGAGAATTAATTGCCTCTAATTTAGATTCCGATGGAGACATAAGATTGAGTGAAAGTGACTGTGAAGAAAAAAAAGATGTAATTGATTATATTCCAGTAAATCTTGGTATATATATCGCTAGGGATGGCACAGAATGGATACCGCATAATAGTAATGTTCCTGGCAGATTTGCAACTCAAAATGTTTTGCAACAAAGCAGTGGTCCATCAAGCTCCGGAAACATAACGTCATCAGTTTCTTATGATATAAAGGGCCATAAAATTTGTTAATTACATGAAATAATATTCAAAAGTCTTAAAACTTAACCCTACTGTACAGTAGTCATGTAATTATTTAGTTAAAACAATTATAACTGATTTTAAAACTATGTTGCTTAAGTTGGCATCTTTTGTAATTATTATAATTTGTTATTTCCATCAGAGAATACTGATGCTTGTTGAGCTTGATATATATTTAATTTTTGTATATTTTTGAGAAATTATCATTCATTTGGAGATTTTTTAATCATTTGAGTAATTATAAGCATAAAAGGCATTTTTGGAATAAACGTGTCTGCTGTTATTCATTTTCATAAAGCTTTGCGCAAAGTAAATCCCTTTTTTAATTTATAAATTACTGTTAAATTGAGAATATATAGAATACAGGATACAATATTTCTGAAATCTCTATGTAGGTCTTGCCATTCAGTGGGGTGCCATTGGAGATGTTGGTGTTATCCAAGATACAGTAGGATCCGATGTTGTAATTGGTGGAACTATTCCTCAACGTATCAACTCTTGTCTAAATGTTTTAGACAAATTTCTTCAACAGAATCATCCTGTAGTTTCCAGTTTTGTACCTTATCAACCATCTGAAAGTACTTCATCGAAAGCCACGAAACATAATGTTTTATCTGTTATAGGCAATATTTTTGGTAAGTATGTGATTTTTATTCTATGTGAGAAATAAAATTGCATTTTCTTTTAACAGTTTTTGATTGCTGTAATGCTATTTAGGTGTTTTTAAATGTTTTTGTTTTGTTTTTGCATCCCATTATTTGACTGTTCTAGTCGCTACCCATCTAGATTTTCTAATACTATGAAGATAAATTGTTTGAGTTTTTTGTAAAGTATTAAATTTAATACTTTGAGTAATTAAATTAACACCTTGAAATAAATGAATAAAAATCATGATAATTTTAATTGTTAAATTCTCATTATTTTTGCAGGCATTAAAGACATGTCCACTGTCAACTCAGAAACATCGCTTGGAGAACTGGGGATGGATTCACTCATGGGAGTAGAAGTAAAACAATTTTTAGAACGTGATTTTGATTTGGTATTGGCTATTCCTGAACTACGACAGTTGAAAGTAAAAGACCTCCAAAAATTAGAAGGAGGATCTGCAGAAGAGAGTGTAACTACTTCTGAAAAAAATGAAAAATCTGTAACAAATTCAGCTTCAGAGCCAAAAGTGATTGAAAAAGTTGCAGGACATTTCAGTTTATTGTCCAGTGGACAACTTGTACCTGACAGAACAATTATTCACATGAACAATGTGAAAAGTGGTACACCATTATTTATAGTTCATCCTATTGAGGGTACAGTAGCCATGCTGAATTCTTTGGCACAACTGATTAATTTCCCAGTGTATGGAATACAGTGTACTCCTGAGGCTCCATCACAATCTATTGAACAACTTGCCATTTGGTACTGGAAGGTAAATATTATTTCTTCCAGATTCTTGTATTTTTTAAAGAATGGAATAATTATTATTTACTAACTCTCAAGATTAAAGAAACAGCTATTTAAAATGTAAAAAAAAATCCAACACTTTTATAAATATGAGATTTAATAAAATTAATAAAACCAAGTTTCATTTAGTACTTTTTTTTTTCATTTCACAAAGAACTTTCTATAAAAAAACACCCTATTAAAAATTATAGTTATACTATACTATGAATATAAATTATCTGCATTTCACAGAATAGTGTTTGAGTCTAAAATCATGCAAGTTTGAAGACTCTTTAGGTTAATAGAAATTAATTTGATCCAATTTTTGGATACAATAACTTGAATTTTTAAAACAGTTTCAACAAAGTAAAGTAAAGTTCTTCAAAGTAACCCCATGTTTAGAAATAGAAGTTTTAATCTTCAATTCATTTTTTTAAAGCAATTTTCTAACATTAATGTTCCTATTAACATTGGATATAGTTTAGAAAATATAGATAAGTATAATAAAACTGTTTCTTTTTTCCCTTAGCACATTCAAACTCTTAACATTGGTAATACTATATGTTTGGCGGGATATTCGTTTGGCTCATCGGTAGCTTTTGAGATGTGTCTTCAAGCTGAACTTGAACCCCACAAACTTCCCAAAGTTCGCAACTTCATACTCTTGGATGGATCTCCTGCACTTACTACTGATTACACAAAAGATTACAAAATAATGTTCCAAGACTCCATTGTAGAAGAAGAAGCACAAGCACTTTGTTTCTTCATCATACAGTTCATGGATTTGAATATGATGGAGGTAAGCTTTTGTTTTATTTTTTTCCCATGAAAAAGTCTGTCAAAAGTACAAAATATTCTTCAATGCCATCTAAATTTAAAATTGTAATATTGAAATATAGACATTAATAATTTCTTCAAGTTACTGAAAGGTTATTTTATAATGTACATATACAGTGGCACAATAGAGAATATTAGGCACCCCTGCAACCTCAAGTTTACTGGCCGGACCCAAATACGTACTTAGAATCGGTTAAGCTTTGGGACCCTTAGAGTCCCTGGCCCCCCTCGCAATGCAGGGGTTGTGGGGGTGTACGTTACACTACTGTGTGTGTGTATTTATATTTATACAATGAGTGTATAAATGGAGTGTTAATGCATTTCACTTTATATTCTGATTCATATTTCTCAAGTTTGAAATAATTATAACTATCACACATAATTACAAGCAAAAGAAATAAATTGTGTAACTCATCATTTAAACCATTCACTGCTAAATTGAAGAGTATTTTAAAAAAAACTTTTTAAGTGAAATATCATTAAAGGGTACACATATTACAAAATTCAAAATTGAGTTATGAAAGAAAATCTCACATTTATTTAAATTATGTTATTCAGCATGTTTTTTCCCTTACTTTACCCCCTGTATAGTATGACAGTACTTCGCATGCATACACACAAAATTTAAAACTATTCTTTTTAGTCTACACAGTAGATACACAGACCTCTTCGGGGAGGTTAGATTTAAAAAGTTAAAAATTTAAAGGGTAAATCTATATGGTAAAAATTAAATCTGTTGGTTTATGGGGAGATGAATTCCAAACACCCCCTCTTCTTGTGTGTACTACTAAGTATACAATTTATTCACTGTTGCAAAGTAAAATCTTTAAATTTTACTGAATATTTTTCACAGCTTTATCTTGTATATTTGTAATGTAAATAACAATTGCTGATTTAGAGATTTCTCTCAATGAATTAAGAAAATTAGTAATAATTCCTTGTATTAAATGAAAAATCAATTTGATATCGATAAGAAAATGATGTAATGATTTAGCATTTCTTTCAAGACTGAGCATAGCAATAAAATACTCATCATTAAATAACAGTTTCAAACAACTTTTTTTTCTATAGAAAATTAATGAACTTTGGTGTTTTCAAACAAAAAATGTATAATTTTCTAAAAAGTATATTGGAATTTTGCCTACTTTTTTTACTTTTTGAGAGAATTTGTATCACATATATCTATTGAAATAAGTAGTCCAATGAGAAAGAAAAGGCAACTTTAATAACTCGAGATATAATAAAAAGTTTAACATGGAGGAAATAATGTTTTGTTCTCCTTTCATTAGTTTGTTATTTTTACCCTAAGAATGTTTTCAAAAGTCAAAAATAAATCAAAACTCATGCTATAAGGAAGTCGGGGTGCAGTACCCTTCTTACAAATTAATATTTCTGCTGTAAGTTTTTCATGTGCTGCTTTTATTAGAATGTGCATAGAACTAAAATAACTCAAACTGGAGCTGCATTCAATGAATAATAAGTTTTGATATGTCTAGAAAATGTAACTATTTAACATTTCACTTAAAATTTCTAATGAAATAATAAAACACTAAATTTTAAATATGAATTAGGTATATAATTATAAAGCCAATTCTATTGACATGTCTAAAAAACAAATTTGAAGTTTATTTTTTCTGTTAAAATATTTTACTTGGTGTAATTTGATATTTATGTGAGATGTTTTATAAAATTTTTTGACATTTTCAAATTTTAGTTAATTTTACTACCTTTATATATTAAAAGTTACATCTATATTTTCAATGAACAACTTTTATTATATTAACACTGCAACCAAATCACATCATTCCTCTTATAACTAACTCTATTCTCTCCCTGTTTAACTCATCACTCTGCTATGGATACAAATTTATAACACAGCTGTTAAAGCAGCATTATCTATCACTTAAAAACTCTTAATTCACATTTACTTCTTCCTTTTATATGCAATAAAAACTGAATGTTAATTGAATTATATTACATGTATCTGTTTATTTTCAGTTTAAAGCTGAGATAATGAAACTACCCAGTACTGCCGATCGCATCAAATATACAGCTACTAAAATTATGGCTACCCACAAAAACTTTGGACTAGATGAGCTAAAAACAGCATTTGATTTATACTACAAGAAAATCTACATGGCACTAAAATATGTCCCCAAATGCAAGCTTCAGAAAGATGTCACCCTTATCAAAGCATCAGACAGCATTTCTATTACCAAGACATTTTCAGAGTCTTATGATCTTGATAAAGTAAGTTCACACATGTATTCTCTTTTTTTTTTGATTGTTTTTGAATAATATAAATTTATAAATCTTTATATAATTGGAAAGTTGTAGAGCAAATTCTTTATGAATCACTGTCCATCACTCGAGCAAACAAACATAATTTAAAAAAATGTAATCAAGAAAAATGCTCTTTTTAAATTAAAATACCTTTTTTTTTCATAATTACTAAATTTTATATAAATGAATTGCATTTGTTTAATTTACTTTCAAGTGTATGTATGTGAATATTTAGGTAAATTAGTAGAAGACATGTAATAAATTTTTTAAAAATAAAAAATATTTTTAATAATTTCTACCATTTTTTGAAATTTAAATCTCATGAAAAGTTTGTTCCTCTTTACTGAAAATATTGAATATTTATTTTTCGTCACATTCTAAACATTTATTGGCAATATCAATGTATGGAAATAGTTCTTGATGTAATAATTATATAGTTGTTTATTAAAAACAAAAAAGGTAAAAAATACAATGTCAGTAAAAAAAATCTTAATCACCATGATACATCAGAGTTAACAATCACAAATTCTGTAAAAATTCTAAAATTTTTAAGTAAGAGATTCATCATGAGAAAAAGATATAAACATCCTGAAAAAATTTGGAAACCACAAAATAGCTTGATTTTATAAATATATATATATGTGATTATATAGTCCCAATTCTAATGACTTACAATTTTATCATTAAATAATATTTCTGTAAAGAGACTGATTAGTAAACACTGCAAACTCTTGATTCATGCTGTGATAATGTTTCCTGGTCTTGGATGGTACAGCTATACTACACCATCTCCATAATATCAAAGATCTCCTAGAAGTCCAGAAATCAAATAGGATCTTTTAAAATGTTATGAACAATAAAATCCAAACATTTAAGTATATGAGCTTGGGAGGCCTGATCTTTGTGCAAGTGACACTTAGTAAAGAGCCCCAGCCCGTTGAAAGGTTGGAACTTTGTTGTAGCCACTGAAAAAATATGATAAAGCCACCTCCTGTTTTTTTGGAATATTGAATTAATGAGATGAACCTGATCCTGTTTCAAAGTACTTTGAGTACTTTTGCATGAGTGGAAAGGTAGGACTGTACAAAGGGCATTTAATTCATCGTTTTAATTTGGGAGATTTCATTACGGGTTATTGTTATGTCTTCATGCAAATTGTCAGCAAAAGGCTGTCTTCGCCAAGGTGTCAGCTATCTCATTATACCATTAATTCCTGCATGGGAGGAGACCCATTGAAAGTGTAGAGTGCCTTGAAGAAAGCCATGAGATAAGACTAGAATATTCAGGCTCATCTTGTCCCCCAGATTCATCTAATGAGAAAGATGCTGTATAGAGGCATGACAGTTTGTGAATTGTCAGGGGCATTTGGATTTTAAGTTCTGTATATGTGTCAATATATTGTAGGCCCATATAAATTGCAATAAGTTCTCTTCTAAAAACAGAACAACAGTGCATTTTTAGTCATTATATTTATTGTACTATCATGTGTTTCAATGTGTACAGCACTTTCAGAAATATTTTCACCCCACTGCCATCAGAAAAATTTTTCAACCCCCAATGTGACATGTAAAAAAAACCAAAACCATTTGTCTAGTAAATACCAGGACCCCTGGTTTTGTACACTCACGGGCCAAGAATTCAGCAGGAAAATGCATTTGATGAGCGTTAGATATTAGTTTTTACTACTTGATAGATGGCGCCACATGTATTAAATCTATATAGGATGCCATTTTGATGTAGAACGTGAAGCATCACGTAGCCTAAGCAAATTTAAAAAATAACTGTCTTAAAAGCATACTGTGGTTCTGACTATATTATAATGAGGATTAATTTTAGTAGATTAAAATTCGGAGGAGGTTTTCCTTTCTTGAAGGCAGAACGTTTTTTCCAATTTTTCCTACTCCCCGGTTTTTTGCCAAGGGGATAGGCAAAGTTTTTTTGGGTCATTGTGGTTAAAACTTGAATATTTTTAAAGTAGTAATTTCTCAAGAAAAATGTTTTTAAAAGACTCTAAAAAATTCTTATCCCTGATTCCTTTTTCTTTTTAACATTGAATTTGTTTATTAGGAAATATTTTTATGAATTTCAATAATAGAATGAATTTTCTTTTGTAGATCTGTGATGGCAGAATTACTGTGCACACTGTGAAGGGGACGCACAACAGTTTTATTATGGAAAAAGGAGCAAAGGAAGTATCAAACCTTTTAAGTGATCTTTTCTCACACTGATTTGTCACAAGAGAAATTTTACCAAAAAGAAGGAGGGAAGAAAAAAATCTGATGCATTTCTCATATTTGCTTTTTGTTATAAATACTACTATTGTGAAATGTTTGTTATATGTTTTAAAAAATCATGTTTCTGAACTTCAAAAAGTTAGGAAATTATTTATAATTTGTATAAAACATGAAAGTATATATTGTATATTTGTTTTTGTTTTCGTTTTGTATATGCTATGATTTTGATGAATAAAAAAACCTTTTTATTTTTAATCTTGTTTTTTTTGTTAATTTCATCACATCACTTTTTTCTTTATCAGATTAAAGAATGAAGATAATTTAAAGTCTCTTTAAGGAGCTAAAAATTATATATGTATATGGTGAAAATTATCTATTGGGGCCAAAGAGGTCTTGATAATTTTTTGAAACCCTGGGTGCAAAAGTAGGCTCTACCTGTGATCCTTAAAAATAAATAGTACATAGCATGCACTGTCAAATACTCGTACAAACGGTAATTTGAAACAAATATGCATGACTCGCAAACCTAGGAATAAATCGGCTCGACCAATGGCCGCATTTAGACTAAAATGAGTTCAATTATTGTTCATGGTATTAGGCCTAGGCCTAGACATTGGAACAATGGTCATCACATAATAATAAAGTCTTGCCAGTTGACATGCAGTTTGAAATCCCCAGTTTTTCAGAGAATATGTATGGAAATAATATTTGACCATTAAAATTGTCCTGATCATGATCTTTTTTTAAAACAGTTGGGGAACAAATGAAATTCCCCCCGGGGGCCCGGCACGGGGCCACGCTTCCCCTGCCTTTTTGATCTAACCCCTGATTGTGACTAAGTCAATATAGCTACATTGGCTTTATCTTGCTTATAAAATTGGTATTTAAAATT